>PVJC01013525.1:26911-37937 GCA_004026665.1 Murina feae | reverse complement strand
CCGTTACAGTGTGTATACATTTTTTTGGGTACCCTATGTATTCTGTATTAGAGCCTGTAGAACCAGTTTCAAAGGTTTGGAGGGGGAAGAGTTGTTTACTCTTTTAGGGTTACTTGCTGATTGATGGTTCTACCAACATTAATTTTATTATGGACTAATTGGAAGGTTGGTATTTTTATTTTCCATTCTAGAATATCATACCAGTAATGAACATGATGTTTTTAATTGAGTTCACATTAGCTTATAACATTATACTAGGGGCCTGGTGCACAAAAATTTGTGCACTCAGGGGGTCCCTCAGCCTGGCCTGTGCCCTCTCGCAGTCTGGGACCCCTCAGGGAATGTCCATCTGCTGGCATGCCCAACCACCCTGGGTGAGGGGCTGAGGACAGCCTCTTCAGGGTTCAAGTCTCTACTAGGGTACCTGGCCAGCCTGGGTGCGGGGTTGAATGCCATTTTTAGTCTGCCCACAGCTCCCATTGATCCAATGTCCTAGCAAGGCTGGCTGTAATCAGGTTTCTGGGGTTTATTTATCTTCTATAATTGAAACTCTGTTGCTTTAAGCCCAGGCCTCGGCAGGTAATGAAGCCTCCTGTTTGCTTCAGCTCTGTGGCTTCTGTAATTGCAACTATGTTGCCTTGAGCAGAGAGAGGCCCGGCCAACCTAGGCAGACAGTTTACTCCTGGTGCAACAGAAGCCTCCTGTTTGATATAGTTCTGTGGCTGTCGGCCTCCATCTTGGCTGGGTTAATTTGCATACAGCTGCTCTGATTGGCTGGTGTGCGTGGCTTAGGTGTCCTGGAGACGGTCAATTTCAATATTACTCTTTTATTGGAGTAGATAAGTTTCAGGTATACAATAGTATGTAATAGTATCTATACCTTATAGCATCCTTACCACCAAAAATCTAGTTCCCATCCATCATTATACCTTTCACCCCTTTTACTTTTTTCACCGTTTCCAACCCCACTTCACTTCTGGTAGGTAACCACCAATCTGTTGCTGAGATTTTGTTTTTGTTTTATTTGTTTGAGTAAAATACCATTTTGCCCTTTTCTGTCAACTCACTTATCATAACACCCGGAAAGTTCATCCATGTCACAAGTAGCAATATTTCCTTTTTTTAATTTCCTTTTTTTATAAGCTGAGTAGTATTCCATTGTATATGTACCACATCTTTTATCCATTCATCAGTCAGAGGATACATCATATGTGATTTAAATATTTGACTTGTCTAAGAATTTCTCACTTATTTTGGGTGGACAAGTAAGTGTCAGAAAAGTACTTTGGCAAATAGTTTTCACTCCATCTCTATATGATATATTTTTTAGTACTCTGGTTTTATATTGTTTTTCACTTTTTCTTCTAGGCAAAAATAGCACAACTTCAAAGACGTGTTAAAAAAGTATTGGTATCTCAAAGGAATTCTTTGGAACCAAACATGTTATCCAGTAATACAGCCTGTAAGGTTGGTATAAACATATAGGAGTTTTAATAACTATTTTGATCCACATTATAGTAGTTGTATTATAAGAAATGAATATGTTTCCAAACTAAGACAAAAGGATTAAAAGACAATATATTGATACTTAGCATGTTTCTGTGACTTTATCTCTGGGGAAGCCAAAAGTAAATGCCACTTATATTATTTTCATAAAATGTATAGAGAGTTGATTTCTGATTGCCTAGACTGTTTCCCTTCCCACCACCATTTTATCATGATGAAACATATACAGCAAAGTTGAAATAATTTTACAGTGAACCCTTGTGTACTCAGCACCCCCTAAATTCAACCTTTACTATTTTAATATGTTCATATTTATATTGTCTGTCAATCTACTATCCCTAAGCTATCTTTATATTTGGTACATTGATAAGTACACATGTATTTTGTATCAAAATACACTTTGCAATGTACACATACTGATTTGAAAGAGAGAGGGAGAATGAGAAATATTGATGTGAGAGACAAAACATCAGTTGTTTATATATTCTATCTAATAAAAGAGTAATATGCAAATTAACCATCACCCCAACACAAGCTGGCTGCACCCATGTGGACACAAGATGGCTTCCACAAGATGCCCAGCAGGGGAGGGCAGTTGTGGACGATCAGACCATCAGGGGAGGACAGTTGGGGCGACCAATCCAGTAGGGGAGGGCAGTTGAGGGCAACCAGGCCTGCAAGGGAGGGAAGTTGGGGGCAATCAGGCCAGCAGGGAAGCAGTAAGGTGTCAGTCAGGCTGGCAGGGGAGTGGTTAGGAGCAATCAGGCTGTCAGGCAGGCGAGAGGTTGGGAACCAGCAGTCCTGGATTGGGAGAAGGATGTCCCAGATTGGAGACATCCCTCTACTGGTGCAGGCTGGGCTGAGGGACACATACCCATCCACCCCCATCCTCTTCCTGCCCCCATCTCCAAATTTCGTACACTGGGCCTCTGGTTTTTATATAAAATTCAAATATAATTTTCAGTATACACTCACTGAATTTTTTTTCTTGTAGTGTTTTATTTACTTTGGCATCATATTTATGCTAACCTCAACGAATAAACTGGGAAGTATTTTCTGCCTTGGTTAATGAAAGTGTGTAAGATTTGTATTACTTCCTTCAATGTTTGATAGTATCCACCTCTAGGTAAGAAACTTTCTTTATAGGAAGACTTTTTCTTGAAAATTCAGTTAATAGATATAGGGCAATTCAGATTTTTTTCTTTCATCTTTTTTTTCTTAGTTCTGAACCTCCCTCTCTGCAATAACCCCCCCATCCTTAATCCACCTGCCCAGATTTCAGCCTCACCACCTTCCATTCCATTACTCAACCCCCAGGTTTAGGGAGGGGATTCACTCTCAGTAGAAATGTAGATGTTAAAGATTGCAAGGGGAGCTCATAAAGGAAAACCTACCTTAGAGAAAACCTATATATAGTCATAGAGAATATATAAGTCTTCATGAAAAAACTGGGAAGAAATTTGGATATTTAAAAGCACATTTGGTGAGGATTCTAAAGGAAAGGAGAACAGAGGAATCTTGCTACATAGTGGTAGGAAGCCTAGCTGAATTGTGTGTCTTACAGTGATTGGAAAACAGAATTTATAAGTGATGAACTTGGATTTTTATTAGGCTAAGAAGATTTTTTTTAGCAAAGTGTGGAAGGTTTGGCTTGATTTCTTGCTTTTTATAGTAAAACTAGTGGCCCATTGCAGGAAGATTCCTGCAAGAATAGAGCTTCCTGAGCCAGAATGAAGCAGAGAAGGAAGCGAAGCCCTCGTCAGCTCCCGTCTTTGCCGCCTCAGCTCCCTTCCTTCCTTCTCCCTCCCTTCTTCACCATCTCTGCTGCCTCAGCTCCATTCCCTTCTCCACCGCTTGGCTCCCTTCTGCAGCACTTGGCTTCCTTCTATGCTGTCTTTAGTCTTCACTCACCCGTGTATGCAAATTAACCACCATCTTTGATGGTTAATTTGCATAGAGCCACTCTGATTGGATGTGGGCGTAGCTTAGGTGTAACGGAGTAAGGGTTAATTTGCATGTTACTCTTAGATTAGAAGCTCGGTGCACAAAATTCGTACATGGGGGGGGTTCCCCCCAAGTCCAGCCTTTACCCTCTCCAATCTGCCACCCCTTGTGGGATGTCCGACTGCCAATTTAGGCCCAATCAGGCATAAATCGGCAGTTGTACATCCCTCTCATAATCCAGGACCACTGGCTCCCAACAGCTAACGTGCCTGCCTGCCTGATCACCCCTAATTGCCCCTCATGCTGGCCTGGTCATCCCTAACTGCCCCTCCTTCCCTGCCAGCCTGGTTGCCCCTCTCTGACCTCCCTGCCGGCCTGGTCGCCCCACATAGCTGGTTTAGTTGTCCGTTTGGTTGTGATGGTCACTTAGGCTTTTATATATATAGATGTAAGAGAGAAGAGATACATTGAAGAAGGAATTATTTATCAAAAAGAAACCAGACTTAATTTGGAAAACTCTGAGCCTATTCAGATTGTAAAAGATCCTAAACTTAGGAGGTTTTCACCAGAAAGTATGGTCTGGAGAGAGAACCAATGATGTATCATGAGAGCAGGCCTTTGGTGTAGTGCTTTGGAAAGATTAAAAGGTCAGTATTCAGTCACGCAGAGAACTCTTTGAAGAGCTTAGGCATTTAACTCTTTCAGCAGGCAGTTAACCTTATTTAGATTTAGTGTTTAGGCCTGGATTCTGTGTGAGTTATAGTTCAGTGACAGTTTTCTTTGCAAAATCCTTGCAGTGCTATTCTGGTTAGTTTTATTTTTCTGCCTCTACTGGATCTTCTGTTCAATACCTGCAGATGCTGCCTAGACTCTTCAGTGATCTTGGGTGGGAAGTTCAGGAAATGGTGACCTGTGGTTACTGCCACTGTGGTAGATTGGGCCTATAGCTGCTCCAAATGTGGAGCAAGGACACTGCTGATGCTTGGGTAGTCTAGGCCCACTGACACTGCAGTGGATTTGGTCCATTGCTCTTCCAGGTGTGGAGTCCTGGGGATTGGTTCCTGGATGGCTTTTGCTAACATTGCTACTGCAGGCACTAAGGGCCACTGATGCCCCAGGTGTCAGGTAGGGACACAGCTGACACTGTTGCTGCAGTGGTTCTGGCTGATTCTGCAGGTATGGAGTAGGAGACTAGCCAACCCTGCTGTAGGTTTTGGGGGAGAAGGACAGGTCCTGGCTTTTCTGGCACCCAGTGTAGGATATATCTATACTAATAATCTATACTAATAAAAGGGTAATGTGCTAATTAGACCAGATAGCCTAGAAGTCCTTCCTGACACAGCTGGGGTCTGGGCGAAGCCAACTTGGGTCCTGGGTGACTGCGGCCAGCCATTGGGAGGGAAATCTGGTTCCCAAGTGCCAGAGGAAAGCTGGTGCCGGCAGCGAGTGGAAGGAAGGCCTACTCTTACATGAATATTCATGCATCGGACCTCTAGTACAGTGGTTTTCAACCTTCTGGCCCTTTAAATACAGTCCCTTATGTTGTGACCCAACCATAAAAGTATTTTCGTTGCTACTTCATAACCATAATGTTGCTACTGTTATGAATCGTAATGTAAATATCTGACATACAGGGTAGTCTTAGGTGACCCCTGTGAAAGGGTCATTCAACTGCCAAAGGTGTCACGACCCACAGGTTGAGAACTGCTGCTCTAGTAGATAATAAAAAGAAAACTCAAGGAACTCATTGTGGTGTTACTCCTCAATCTTGAGGTCCCCAAGCAATATGCCCTCTTCTTTCCACATTTTAGGGTCATTTTATGATTATCTCTTGAAATACTGCCAAGGCATTTAGTTGTACAGGGAAGAGAAAAGTGAGTCTATGCCATCTTGTCCTAGAATTAAAAGGATACCAATATTTTTTTTTGCTATTGTTTTCTAATGTTTGAACCTATTTCTACATATAAAAACTGTACATGTAATAGAACATTTCAGAATTCTTTCTTTGTGTACCTATATTTTTGTTCATGTTATCCATCAGTAAAGCTCATTAGTTATGCAATCAGTTTATCTTTTTGTATTGATTAATATATACAGATATTTTAAATCCTGAAAATTCTCAACCACATCATGAGTTAAAGGTTACAGCTCCAAGTTTAAAACAAAACCCAGCGACTAGAAGAGCAAGTTGAAATTTTATCAGTGCTCCTGACTAAATAGTGAAATATATTTAACATGTTTTAAAAGTTCTTATTGGTACACTGGTTAAAAATCACTGACTTAGATGTTTGTTTTTCCTTCCTTCCATTTAAGGTGGGAAGTTAATTTGTACTATCATTATTTTTATTTCTTTGAAGTATTTTTTAGAATTCATTTTTACAAAAACAGCAGTCATTATAATTAGCTATTGAAATACATATAATTTATGTTTTGCCGTCTATATGCGAGGCTAATTTGAGAACAGATTTTAAATACCTGTCATCAGTTTTATGTGGAAGAAGAAAATTCCTAACCCTCCCCTCATCTGCCTTTACCTTGTCCAATTAACAGATTGCAAATTCAGAGACTCTGAATTTGGATAAGAGCCCAGTTAATAGTCTAGATGAAAAAAAGACTCCTGTGAACTCTGGACCTTCCAACCCTTCAGAAAAAGCAATTGAAAAGATTGATTTGTCACAGGATCATGATGAGGCTGTTTCTGAAAGGTAGGCATTTCCACATAAATGCATAAACTTATTTATCTAAATATGTTTGTAAACATGTACCCTTTTTCAGTTAAGCATAAAATAGCTTAAAACTTTATATTTTATATAAACATTTCTTTTATTATGAAGGAATGGAATTGGTTCTCCAAAGCTTTTACGGTTGTTTTAACAGCACTAAATAAAACTTTAAATTGGTTAGGTGTCAGGTTTTATTGTGATGCTTTCTTTGTTTTGTATAGTGACTGAATGATCAACTGGAGCTCTTCAGTTTCCAATGCTATACTTGGAAAAGACAAGGCCTTATGAGATAGTGGTTTAAAAAGAATTAAACAGAGGATTAAGACTAAAAAAGTGCCTAAAATTGCACATGTTGAAATTATTATGATGCTCACTTCAAATTAGAGGGAATAGGTGAAATTACTTGCATAATTGAGTCACAGAGCAAATGGGACACCTTATCTTCAATCTAGTCTAAAAGATTTGGGTTCAGAGGAAAGAAGTACTTTAGTTTAACAAAGAAACATGATTAGTGATTCTGGCCAAGATTTTTAAAGGAGTGGGGGTGCATTTTAATGAATTATTTTCTCTTCACTAGTGATTCTCAACTCTTTATAAGATTATTTTTTGTACTTAACATTTACTGCTTAAAATGTCCTATGGTCTTGTTTTTAATATAACGTTAAACTAGAGGCCCAGTGCACAAATTTGTGCACAAGTGGAATCTGGCTGGCCAGCCCCAATCAGGGCCAAGGGGGCTGGGCTGGCTTGGGGGGAGGGGCCACAGGTGGTTGGCTAGCTGGCTCCACCCCCAATCATGGGGGGGCGCGATTGGAAGTAGGCATGGCTGGGAGGATGGGCCACAGGCAGTGGACAGCCTCCCCATCCCCTGGTTGAACTCCCAGGCCGATTTGCATATTAGCCTTTTATTATATAGGATTATACCTCAGCTTTTAAAAAGAGGAATTAAATGATGGCCATTGTTTGAAGAACACACCCTTTGCTCCAAATAACTATTCATACAGTACTGAACTATACTATTAGAAGTAAATTCTTGATGTTTGGCAATAAACATGCAAATTCGACTCTTTGGAGGAGAAAACTAATATTTCCCATAATGCTGAGGAATTTAAATTTAATTTAAATTTAAAGCCAAGAAGCTGCTGTGAAAAAGGCACTTATTTGTTAGTGAAGGCAGGAGTCACATTTCAGTGAGTCTTTGTTGTTGACACGTGTTAAACCTCATAAAGTGACAAAAAAGAAAAATACTGATGACAAATGAAAAAATGAAGACATGACACCATTAAAAAAATAGCATTTATTGACTAATATGTCAAATTTATTAATGGCTTGTACCTATGATATGAAAAATACACCTTACCTCTACCATAATGAGTAAAGAATCTACACTTTATGAAACTGTTTCGGGCAGCACTCTCAGCTCTTGGAAAGTGTGAGAATAGGTGACACAAATGTGTAACTTGACCCTGTTGGATGAGTTCAGGGTTGAGTTTTGTAACACACTAGAGGCCCGGTACATGAAATTCATGCATTGGCGGGTTGGTGGGTCCCCTCGGCTCAGCCTGCACCCTTTCCAATCCAGGACCCCTTAGGGGATGTCCGACTTCTGGTTTAGGCCCATTCCCGGGGATTGGGCTTAAACTGGCAGTTGTACATCCCTCTCACAATCCTGGGCTGATGGCTCCTAATTGCTCACCTGCCTGGTTGCTCCTACCTGCCCCTCTGCCTGCCTTGTTGCCCCCAACTGCCCCCCTGCTGATCTGGTTGCCCCTCACGGCCCCCCACACTGGCCTGGTTTCCCCACGCAGCCTGCTTGTTCAGTTGTTTGGTGGTCCCTCACTAACTCCCCTGCCAGCCTGGTCATAGGGAGCCATATTGTGAGGTTGTGAGGGTTAATTGGCATATTACTTCTTCATTATATATGATTTAAACAAGAAACACCATCAGTTTTAAACTATAACAAGTCCTTGAATAACAGCATTTCATTTAACCATTTCCTTATCATGTTAGCAAGATGCTGTAAAAATTGAATCTTGTTTATATCAGTTAGTCTATTGTAAAATTGGTTTTGTTATAGTTTATTTTGCTTAAAGTTACAAGATCTATTGATGATTTTAAGAGTACTTACTGTATTCCAAGAATAAAAAAGGGAATATTCTTCAGTTCATTTTATGAGACTAGATACTACAATCTTGTACACCTGTGATAATTTTACAGAAATGGAAAATTATAGTCCACTTTTATCCATGAAATAAATGCAGATATTCTAAACCAGATACTAGTAAACCAAGATCAGCAATTCATAGAATTTGAATTTGTCCCAGGAATGCTGCAAGGTTGGTTCAAAAACAAAAAATTAATGTAATTAGCCAAGAGAAGAATCATCAGTTTATAATAAATGTAGGAAAAAGAGCATCTACAAAAACCCTGAAATAAATCTGATGGTGAAATATTGGGAATATTTCTTTGGGATACAAATAAAGGAATGCCTGCTTTCACCACTTTTAACATTATACCAGATATCTTGCCTAATGAAAAAATGCAAAAAATTTTTTAAATTAAAAAGGATTCAAAATGAAGGAACAATAAATTTTACTTTTTTGGGATAATTCAGGATATGTATGTAGGAAACCCAAAGGAACTTACAGATAAATTATTAGGATTAATAAGATTTTAGCAAGATTGCCAAACTCAAATGTATAAGTAATCATTTGTGTTACTGTATATCAGATATAAACAGTTAGTAAATGAAATTTTTAAGAATTCCAGTAGCACCAACTACCTAAGGTATCTAGGAATACTTTTAATAAGACATGTAGTGAGTGAAGAAAATGACAAAACTTTGAAAGATATTAAAGAAGAAAATGGAGAAAGTGTGTTTATGGTTTGGACAACGTATTATAAAATGTTTTTACTTGTGTTTAATTTATAGAATACCATTTTGATCAGTTTTTCAACATGTAATTTTGTGGAACTTGACAAGCTGATTTGATTCTAAAATGTATATGTAAATGCAATAGGTTAAGAGGCCAAGATATCCTTTAAGTAGAGAACAAAATGGAAGGAATTGCCATCAGATGTCAGAACATTACAAAACTGCTGTAATTAGGATAATATTATATTGGTAAGTATAGGATAATGTGATATTGCCAAGTAGAGCAGTGCAGCAGAGTCCAGATACCTATCATATAAATGTATGTATGTGATGGCGATTATTTGGTATCATTTGGGAAATGATTGCCTTTCAGTAAATGGTGTTGTTAATTTCCTTTTCATGTTGGATGAAATATTAAGGAATGTCTTCATGAACTTCAAATAAGATTTCTTAAGACACAAGTACCCTTGGCATAAAAGTAAAAAATTATCAGTTTTACCACATGAAAATTAGAAACTTCTTTTTTTCAAAAGGCACAATAAAGATAATGAGAAAACAGGCCATCAAGTAAAAGAAGCTATTCATAGCACATATAACCTGACTAGGATTAGTACTCAGATTATATATATAAAAAACTTCAACATACCAATGAGTAAAACCAGATAATACACAAGGAAAAATGGGCAAAAGTCTTGTACTTCTACTTCACAAAGAGGAATTCCAAATGGCCAGTAAACACATGAAAGGTGCTCATCCTCATTGGTAATCAGGGAAATAAAATTGAAAATATGTTTTGATACCATTTTACTTCAGATGAGGAAAGGTAAAACACTTTAAAATTTAACAATACCAGATATAGGTGAGATTTTTAAATAAGAGGAATTGGTTTTATTTAATACTAGAGGCCTGGTATACGAATTCGTGCACCGGTGGGGTCCCTCGTCCTGGCCTGTGGGATGAGGCCAAAACTGGCTCTCTGACATTTCCTGAGGGATCCCAGATTGCAAGAGGGCACAGGCTAGGCTGAGGGACCCACCAGTGCACGATTGGGAGGTTTCCCAGCTAAGGAGGAACCGCGGGAGGGCTCCAGGGTGTGTCTGGCCTGTCTCACTCAGTCCCAATGGGCCATATCCCAGCAACAAGCTAACCTACTGTTTGGAGCAACTCCCCCCTGGTGGTCAGTGCACGTTATAGCAAGCGGTTGAGCATCCTTAACATATTGTTAGCATAGTACGCTTAGATTGCTTGAATGGACAGCCAGACACTTAGCATTTTAGGATGTTATTATATAGGATTTTGTTGTTGGGTGAGGAAATTGGTGTAGTATGGGGGTGGGTGGGTGGTATTATCTCGAAATACTGAAGACCAGAGGCCCAGTGCACAGATTTGTGCACTAGCAGATTCCCTTAGTCTGGCCTGTGGGATCGGCCAAAACCGGATCTCTGACATCCTCCGAGGGGTCCTGGATTATGAGAAGGCACAGGCCAGGCCAAGAGACCCCAGTGGTGCACAATCAGGGCCCGGGAAGGACACAGGAAGTTGGCCATCTGGGGAGGGACCATAGGAGGGCTTCAGGTATATCTCACTGAGTCCTGATTGGCCAGACTCCAGCAGCAAGCTAACCTACCAGTTGGATTGTCTACCCACTGGTGGTCAGTGTACTTCATAGAGATTGGTCGACTGGTCGACTGCCCCCTGGTGATCAGTGCACGTCATAGTAAGCTGTTGAGCAGCCTTAGCATATCATTAGCATATTATGCTTTGGTCTATTGAACAGATAACTGGACACTTTTCATATTAGTCTTTTATTATATAGGATCCTAGCAATTCCATCCCTTGATATATACCTTAGAGACATGTACACATAGGCAATAGGATATATATATTATACACTGAGTGGCCAAATTATTATAACCGGCCAGATTATTATGACCACCCAATCAGTACTTCATTGGGCAACCTTTTTTTTTTTTTTTTT
>PVJC01013525.1:0-26811 GCA_004026665.1 Murina feae | reverse complement strand
TGTTTTTTTTATTCACTTGAGTTTTAGGTTCACTTGTTGATAGACATGCACTTGTTCATAATTTTTATCTTTACTTTTTCCTCCTCTTCCTCTTCTCAAAGCATACCTTTCAGCATTTCATATAATACTGGTTGGGTGGTGATAGACTCTTTTAGATTTTTCTTGTCTGTGAAGCTCTTCGTCTAATTTTCAATTCTAAATGATAGCTTTGCCGGGTAAAGCAATCTTGGTTGTAGGTTCCTGCTATTCATCACTCTGAATATTTCCTGCCACTCCATTCTGGCCTACAAAGTGTCCGTTGAGAAATCAGCTGACAGTTGTATGAGTTCCCCCTTGAAGGTAACTGACCGCTTTTCTCTTGCCGCTTTTAAGATTCTCTCTTTGTCTTTTGCCCTTGGCATTTTAATTATGATGTGTCTTGGTGTGGTCCTCTTTGGATTTTTTTCATTTGGGGTTCTCTACACTTCCTGGACTTGTAAGTCCATTTCTTTCACCAGGTAGGGGAAGTTTTCTGTCATTATTTCTTCAAATAGGTTTTCAGTATCTTGCTCTCTCTTCTTCTGACATCCCTATAATTCTGATGTTGGTATGCTTGAAGTTGTCCCAGAGGCTCCTTACACTATCTTCATATTTTTGGATTCTTTTTTATTTTTGCTTCTCTGGTTGGGTGTTTTTTGCTTCTTCATATTTCATATCTTTGACTTGATTCTTGTGATCCAATCCTCTAGTCTGCTGTTGTATCTCTGTATATTATTCTTTATTTCAGACAGTGTATGCTTAATTTCTAGCTGGTCCTTTTTCATATCCTTGAGAGTCTCACTAAATATATCAGCAGTCTCTAAAATATTGTTGAAAAACCTTATAACTGTGGTTTTCATCTCTATATCCAGTAGTTTGCTTTCCTCCATTTCTGTCATTTGTGACCTGTTTCTTTGTCTCTGAATTTTGGCTGTTTCCCTGCATTGATAGAGTAGCTTTCTGTGCTAGGTGTCCTATAGGGCCCAGTGGCTCAGTCTCCTCAATTACCTCAGGAGGATACTCTTAGTGCACTGCTTTTTCGGCTTTGTGCACAGTCTTATTGTAGCTAAGCTTGGATTGTTGTTGGTATCACTGAGAGGAATTGACCTCTAGGCCACTTGGCTGTGAGAATCAGCTGTGTCTATGGTGGGAGAACTTCTATGCTGAAGACACCCTTATGGGGCAAGACTTGCTCTAGTGGGGCTTTGGGTCCCACTGAGTCTGCCCCCTGAATGTGTCCCTTATGGGTCCTGAGTAGTTGTATTCTGGATGGTCTCACTCTGACCACTAGGTTCACTGTCTCTTAGAACTCTAAGGAGATGCTATTTTAGCTTCTGCCTGGCGCTTCCCAGCCTTTTATATGCAAAAGCCTCTGCGCACAGCTTGAGTGGGGCGGGGTCTCGGGAAATCTACAGGGCGGAGCAACCAGCTATGGCTGATTCTCAGCCCTGCCCTAAGAGGCACCAGGTCTCAAGCTGCTCTGGAGTTCCTCCTTATGCCAGACAGTCCAGCTCCTCCCTGTATAAGTCTGAGTCCCCAGAAACTCGCCTGGAACTGGAGTTCAAAGCCATCAGGAGCTTTTGCTTCCCTCAGGTACAAAATGCTGCCAGCCCTTTCCATGAGCCCCTTCGCGCGCGCCCCTGTACCTCTGCACTTCACTTCCACAGCTCCTCTGAGTCTCAGTCTCTTTCTAATTTGAGAATTTCCACTCAGCCAGCCTTCCTGTGGGTCTGGGTGGTGTCTGTATTTTTTTTTCATTGTTGTTTTGAAATGGTTGTGCAAGGCAGTACTTTCCAGTATTTCCCTATGCCACCATCTTGGTTTCTCCCTCATTGGGCCACCTTTTGCCTTCAATACTGCAGTGATTCTTCTTAGCATTGACTCCACAACATGTTGAAAGGTGATGCAAAGAATCTGGCACCATGCCTGATGAATAGCACTGTCCAGTTCTGTGAGATTTGATGGTTGTGGAACCAGCTGCCTGATGGCTCTTTTAACTTCCTCCCACAAAAGCTCAATTGGATTGAGATCTGGTGATTGTGGAGGCCACCTAAGCAAGGTAAAGTCTCCCTCATGTTGTTCTTTTTTTTTGAATATATTTTTTCGATTTTTTTACAGAGAAGAAGGGAGAGGGATAGAAAGTTAGAAACATCGATCAGCTGCCTCCTGCACACTTCCTACTGGAGATGTGCCTGAAACTAAGGTACATGCCCTTGACCAGAATCGAACCTGGGACGTTTGAGTCTGCAGGCTGACGCTCTATTCCCTGAGCCAAAGTGGTCAGGGCTTCCTCATGTTCTTGAAAGCACTCCTGCACCATACGAGCACCATGGCATGGCACATTGTCTTGTTGGAAGAAGCCATCTCCATTGGGATACGCAATCAACATGAAAAGATGAACTTGATCAGCAATGATACTTAGGTATGTTGTGCTATTTAAATGTTTATAATGGTCTGGACCTCTAGCAACTTTAATGTGAAATTATAGCTAATTTGCCTACAAAAGTCAGGTGGTCATAATAATCTGCCACTCAGTATATCTAATCTAATAAAAGAGTAATATGCAAACTGACCCTCACTCTGTTACACCTAAGCCACGTCCACCAGTCATTCAGAGCAACTGTATGCAAATTAACCCAGCCAAGATGGCGGCCAGCAGCCACGGAGCTAGAGCAAACAGGAGGTTTCCGTTGCACCAGCGATGGAGGAAACTGCCTGCCTAGGCCAGCTGGGCCTGTGCTCAAGGCAACAGTTTCAATTATAGAAGATAAATAAATCCCAGAAATCTGATTCCAGTCAGCCTCACTGGGACATTGGGTCAATGGGAGCTGTGGGCAGCCTGAAAACTGCCCTCAGCCCCTCACCCAGGCTGGCCACACCCCCATGTAGTGAGGGTTCCCACTGAGGGGCTTGGCCAGCCTGCAAACAGCCATCAGCCCCTCACCTAGGCTGGCCAGGCACGCCAGCAGGTGGACATCCCCCTAGGGGTTACAGACTGCGAGAGGGAACAGGCTGGGCTGAGGGAACCCCCCCCACCCCCCCAATACACAAATTTTTGTGCACTGGGCCCCTAGTATAAATATCTTATTTAATAAAAGTGTAATATTAAAATCGACCATTTCTTCAGGACACATAAACCACGCCCACCAGCCAATCAGAGCAACTGTATCCAAATTAGCCCAGTCAAGATGGCGGAGGCCACAGCCCTGGGAGAAGCCACGAACCAGGGTCTAGCAGGGCAGATGGATTCGCAGGCGGCAGCTGAAGGTGTGGGGAGTATCCAGCCAGTCCCGCCCCTCAGCTGCAGCCTTGCAAGGGACCAATCGTGCGGGGCACACGCGCACGGACGCCTAAGCCTCTGTGTGCATGTGCCCCGCGATGGATTCCCAGGCGGCAGAGGCCTAACCGATGGGTCCATTCCAAGGCCTCAGCCGAGGGGTAGGGAGCAGCCTTGGAAGGAATGGAGGAGGGAACAAAGCAGGTCAGAGGGAAGAAGTGAAGAAAAAATTAAGGTGCGAAGGAAGGGAAAGGGGAGGGTGGGCAGGGGTAAAGATAAAGGTAAGAAGGAATGTGGGAAGGGAAGGAGGGTAGTAGAAAAATGGGAAGAATGATGATGGAACAGAAGTAGGAAATAAGGAGGAAAGAAAAGTTTATAAATGATAAGTCAGTAGGAAAAGTGTTACATAAAGGAGAAAAATTGTGTGAGAGGAAGAAGCCAATAAGGAAGTCAAATACAATTGTGTGTGAAGGGGATAAAATTAAAAAAGAAAATTAATAGCGGTGACCAGGCCGGCAGGGGAGAGCAGTTACGGGGATCAGGCAGGCAGGCAAGTTAGCAGTTAAGAACCAGCAGTCCTGGATTGTGAGAGTCCCCATGAACTCCATATTGGAGAGGGTACAGGTTGGGCTGAGGGACCGCCTGCCACCCGTGCACGAATTTTGTGCACCCGGCCACTAGTAAATATATATATATGCACACACATACATGCACACACACACACTAATGTTTATTAGCAGCATTTTCAATAATAGTTAAAAACAGGAAGGAAATAATGTCCATCACAATCTAAAAGAAAAATAAATCTCAGTAAGTCATGTAGTGGAATTCTGTATATTATGAAAATGAAGGAACTGCAGTCACATGCAACAGTATAAGTTTCTCCCACAAAACATTATTGAAAAGCAGACATGAATGAATAATGTGATTTCATTCAAATGAAATTCAGAAATAGCCAGGGAAATATACATATTACTTAGAGATCCAGAAGATAAAACAAGAAAATCAATATCACAAATGCTATTTTTGGAGGAGATTTTGATACAAGCATACAGATTTTTGAAGTGCTGATCATTTCAAATGTATTTACCTGAGTGGTGGCTTTGTGGGTGCTAGTTTTATTTATTAAGCTGAACATGTTCTTTTTTTAAAAAAATGTTTATATTGATATTAGAGAAAGAGGAAGGGAGAGGGATAGATAGAAACATTGATGAGAAACATTAGTTGGCTGTCCCCTGCATAGACCAGGCATGTGCCCCCGACCATGAATTAATCAGGTGACCCCCCCCCCCTTTTTTTTAAAGAATATTTGTGAGTTTGAACCAAACTCTCGACAATTGCTGAGAAGCAATATCTCAATGGATTGGGATAATGCTCCATATAAGGCAGCTTCTCATCTATATTTCTAGATTGCAATCAAAGGAAGAAACATAGGTGAGTTACATGAAATCCATTGGTGATAGATTAGAGAGGTAGGAGAAAGCAAAGTAGGGAAACCCCTGGGATTGGATAAAAAATAAAATGATAGACACATACTTAGGTGGGTATAGGAACAGTTACCATTATAAAAATGAAGGAGTTTGTGGTATCTGTGCTGGCACCCAGGTAATTAGGTTGTGCCCCAGGGGCATCAGGTGACTTCTTGGTTCATGAGTCACTGTTCAACTACTGTCACACCTCATGGGTATTTTTAATTCAATTTGAAAATAATTATTAATTAGGGAATTTAGATTATGTTTTAAATAATCTTACTGATATATGTAAGTCTAAAACTACAGTCTTACTCTTTGTTTTCTATTTGTCCCATCCATTTTATGGTCCTTTCTCCCTATGTGTGTCTGTCTCTATTTTAGAATTCTGTGGATCTTTTTTTATCTTTTCCCCATTACCTTGTTAATTATACATCTTTCAATGGATTCTTGATTCTAATATTAGAGTCTAATACGAATTACTACTTACACCATTTTGTACACAATTCTTACTAACCTTAGAATACTTCAACTACACTCTCATCCTTTCAGTTTTCATGCATTTTATTTTACATTATTTTAAATCTCACAAAAAATACTAAAAATAATGAGAAGACAGTCCATTATTATCATCATCATCATCATTATTATTATTATTACTACTAGTGGCCCAGTGCATGGAATTCGTGCACATTAAAAGGGGATTAGAGGAAATATTTTAATATTGCTATTTGCCCTTTCTCTATAACAGAAGTGTCAGAGATTAAAGAAAATTAGTAAAATGTATATGAAAATCTTCTTGTCAGAGTCTGGGGTGCATCATGGAACCCAGGGTCAAGTCTTCAAACACCCACGTGCACCTCAAAATCGCTCGAGATCCAGACCTGGCCGGTCCCACCCTGTCAAGCCCTGCCAGGTGGGGGGTGCAGCCTGAGGTCCCCCATCAAGCCCTGCTGTGCGGAGGGAGTGGCCTGTGATCCCCCAGCCTGGTGCTGGGGCCGGGGGCACAGCCTGAGGTCCTCTGGCCCAGCACCAGGGTGGAGGGCACACACCTTGAGGGCCCCCATCAAGTCCTGCTGGGTAGGGGGCACAGCCTCAGGTTCTCTGGCCTGGGGCCAGGGTGGGGCATGGCCTGAGGTCCCCCAGCCTGGCACCAGGGAAGAGGGTGTGGCCTGAGTTCCTCTGACCTGGTGCCAGGGCAGGGGGAGCAGCCTGAGGTCTCCTGTCAAGCCCCATGCAGGAGGTGGGTGGGCGCGCAGCCTCAGGTCCCTGCTGATTGCTCCTTAAGGCTCATTATGGGAACTTAGCCTCAGTTGTAGGTGCAGATTGACCGGAGTGATGGTCAATTTGCATATTCCCTCTTTATTATATAGACTTATTCTGATGATGATGATGATGATGATGATTTTCTTTTTTTGTTGAGACAGTGTGGAGATTCAGCACAGTGTCTGGCTTGACTGGAGTAAGGGAGATAATGTGAATAAGTAAGAGAATGAGAGGGAAGAGTGTATATGAGTGAGAGAAAGAGAGAGAGAGAGATCTTACAGGAGTCTTTGGTGGGCAGAAAGGCTCACCTGCACAAAGAACCCCTACTACCACAACAGGCACTCCCCAGGCAGGTGTGGAAACCTTGCCATCTTGAAGTGGGCGGGGGGTGCAATGGCTAGGAGTGTGTGTGATTGAATTTTGGGGGAGAGTGAGGTGTGATTGGATTTTTTGTTATGTGTTTGTTTTATGACCCTCTCTCTCTCTTGTTTTTATGACATTTCTCTAATTTCTTTCCTTTGATTCTCTTCTACTTCATTCTGCTCTTATGGTTATTATTATTTTGTTGTTTTTCTTTTTTCATTTCTTTTCCATTTTACTTTTCCTATCTATATCTTAATATACCAATTTTTACTATGTTTTAATCTCATTATTATTTCATTTCTTTTTTAAAAATATATTTTATTGATTTTTTTACAGAGAGGGAAAGGGATAGAGAGTTAGAACCTTCAATGAAAGAGAAACATTGATCAACTGCATCCTGCACACTCCCTACTGAGGATGTGCCTGCAATCAAGGTACATGCCCTTGACCGGAATCGAACCTGGAACCTTTTATTCCGCAGGCCGGCGCTCTATCCACTGAGCCGGTTAGAGGTTATTTCTTTTCTTTCCTTTTTTTCCTCTTGTACTAGCTTTTTTAGCCTTTTCCTTACTTCATATAGTCATCGTTTTTGTCTTCTTCTTTCTCCCTTTTTCTTTATATCCCCTCTAAGTCTTTGGTTGTGTGTCATTATTCTTTTTATTTTTCCTTTGCTTGTTTTTCTCTTCTTTTTCCCTCATAGTCTTTCCTGTTGTTACTGCTTTGAATAGTTTGATTTTTGTGGTGTTTTGGTTTGGACCTATTGTATCTTATTCCATTCTGTCAGCATCCGTATAACAGCTGGCACAATGATGTAGGGGTGAACCTCAGTTGCAGTAAGTTGAAGAAGAAATCCTTCCGATGAACAGGATATTAATAATGAAATCCCAACTACAACAGAAAATTCCAACTAACACAAACAAAGGGCATTCTTAGAGCATCCAGCTTAGGTGAACAAAGCCTGCACCACTAGACATCTCAAGATACTTTCTATATTAGGCCAGCACACAAATACTGGGAGGCATAACAATTCTATCTAATACAAAGAAGCAAGTACAAAGATACAGCTAAAATAGGTAGATAAAGAAACAATGCCAAATGAGAGAAAAGAAAGAATCTCCAGAAAAATTAACTACATGAAATGGAGGTGAGCAAGACAGAGTTCAAAGCAATGGTTATAAAAATGCTTGAGGAACTTAGTGCAAATTACAACAGCTTGAAAAAGGAAATAGAGTCCATGAATAAGAACCAGACAGAAATAAGGAGTGATGCACGTGACATCAAAACATATTGTAAGGTATTAAAAGTAGATTGATTGAAGCAGGAGATTGGATCAGATTTGGAAGGCAAGGTAGAAATAACACAATCAGAGCAGCAAATAGAATAAAGAATTAAAAAGCACAGTGATAGCTTAATTGAGCTCTGGGACAGCATGAAATTCAACAAAACCCACATTATAGGTATACTAAAAGGGAAAGTGGGTGAACAAGTAACAGCGAACCTGTTTAAGTAAATAATGACAGAAAAGTTCCCCAACTTGGTGAAGGAAAATGTCACACAAGTTCAGGAGGCCTGGAGAGCCCCAATCAAGATGAACTCAGAGACCAACACCTAGATTCTAATTAACATATTGCGGACCATTAGTTTTATTGCTATATCTTTACCGAGTGGCTAGATAAGTTTCTATTGAACTAGTATAATAAATGTTTTACATAAATGTTAAAGGCACGCTTTAAAATTACCCATTGTATTTAAGTTATGTACATGTCTGTTGAAAGAATTCTCGTGATTGGCCATAAGCCTGAGAACAGAAAACACAAGAATTCTAGTGATCCATCCTCAGTGTGTTGAAATGGCAAATGTCTCTTAAAGTCAGCAAGGCAGCAAGAGACAGAAAATTACCTACAAAGGGGTTCCCATTAACATGACAGCTGACTTCTCAATAGAAATACCTCAGGCCTAGGGAGTGGTATAAAGTACTGACCATAATGAAAAGCAAGGGCCTAAAGCCAAGTCTATCATTTAAAATTAAAGGAGAAACAAAAAGCTTTAAGACTAAAAAGGTTAAAGGAGTACATTACCACAAAACCAGCAATGCAAGAAATGTTAAGGGGACTACTTTAAGAAGAAGAAAAGGAAAGAGAATCATACGCATAAAGAAAATAAAAATGGCAACAAATAAATACCTATCAATAATAACCTTAAATATAAATGGATTAAATGGTCTAGTGAAAAGACAAAGGGTGACTTGAATGGATAAGAAAACATGACCCCTTATATATGCTGTCTCCAAAAGACTTATAAAGCAGTAGATAAACAACTTTTCAATCCAATGCAGAATGGAGCAGAATGGAGGCTGATTGCTATCTTTGTAAGACAAAGTCTATTCTGATTTTCCCCTTATCTCTATAATATAGCCCTTTAAGCATTGCATTGAGAAGCCTGAGGGTATTTCGGATATCTTCCCCTCTATTGCTGGTCTTGTATTTCAGTCTTCATCTCCCCTGTATAGTTCACTGTGACTTCAGTCACTTTTTGGTTGGCTTCTTAGATTCCTAAATGGCTTTACAAGAGCCTTAAGAGAGTACTGGTGGCAAGTGTCTAGTCTACTTCTCTATACTCTCCTCTCTGGGACCTTAGAACCTTTCCTTAGGTCCTGGCTTCCACCATAGCATTGTAATCTCTTCACACAGATCTGTTAATTTTCCTTTTGCTAGAGAAAAATTTTAATACAGCTTTTCAGATGGTTCAAGTGTGTCAAGGAGGTGAAGGTACAGCATAGCAATTGTACATATAAAGTTTTCCTCTACATATTTATACTTTATTTAAAATTTTTAGAAAATGAAATTTTGTTCCCCTCATTATAAATCTATAGAAAACTAGGTTTAATTGCTTTATCTGGTAGCCAAGTATTAAAGGAATTAAAATCATTACTAACTTTGTACCTATAATAATGGTTGGAGTTAGATGTTTATGCATTTTTCTTTTTAGAAAGTGAAAGGCAATAACAGCTGAGCTAAAGAAGTTAATAGGAGAGAAAGCTTAAGGGCCAGGACACATATTTTATAAAGAAAGATATTGCTTAAATAGGAAAAAAAAAATCTTTATGTGCAGTCATTTCCAAAAATGAAAAGTAAATGTCAAGAGGCACCCAAGAGCAGACCACTTCCCCAATGTTTATTGAATGAAGCAGTAATATTGTCTAAAAAATAAGTCTTGCATTGAATTTCTCATGAAGAAATGTTTACAGATATACAAAGGAGAGCCCTGGCCGCTTTGGCTCAGTGGATAGAGCATTGGTCTGCGGACTGAGGGGTCCTGGGTTCAATTCCAGTCAAGGGCATGTGCCTTGGTTGCGGGCACGTCGCCAGTGGGAGGTGTGCAGGAGGCAGCTGATTGATGTTTCTCTCTCATCCATGTTTCTAACTCTCTATACCTCTCCCTTCCTCTCTGTAAAAAAAATCAATAAAATTTTAAAAAAAGAAGAAATACAATGAGAGAAAAATCAGTTATCAAGCATCCTATTTTAAGAAATTTACTACTGTTTTACATGTGTTCTTTCCTATTTATTCTTTAATAACTTTTATTCTTAATAATAAACTTATCCCTCTTTTACAGATGAGCAAACTGATGCAGATTTCTATCCCCAAAACATTCACTAGTAAATGGAACAGTCAGGATTGAGACTCAGCAAGGATGTCCACTTGCCAACGTGGAGCAGACCTAAACTGCAGTTGGACACCCTTAGCACTGCTGAGGAGGTGGGAGAGGCTCCGACCATTATCGCTGCACTGGCAGCCATCAGCCTGGCTTGTGGCTGAGCAGAGCTCCCCCAGTGGGACCTCACTGACCACCAGCAGGCTGCCAGCGCCTGCATTGAGCATCTGCCCCCTGATGGTCAGTGTGTGTCATAGTGACCAGTCATTCTCAGTGGTTCTGCTATTAGGGTCAATTTGCAAATTACTCTTTTATTATATAGGATAGGAATAAAATTGCCAAAACATCTATAAGACCTCACTTCAAAACTACAAAGTAGGCTTTAGATTTCCGGTCTAGCATGTAAGGAGTCACCTCTCTATTTTAACAATAATTGAAAAGCTGAATAAACTGAAAGTATCAACTTTTCTTAGATTCATCAGAGAAGTAGGGTCACAGAAAAAAACTACTGTCCCCTCATATTGGAGAAACAAACTACTGCCACCGCGCTCCCCCCCCCCCCCCCGTATTGGAGAGACAAAAACGGGCAGAAACAGAATCACAACCTACTAGAATTGGAACAGAAACCTCCTTGAGGTCTAGTGTGGAGGTACGAATATCTAAAACTCTGAGGGTTGCAGGACAGTTATAGGGGGACCCCACCGTTTTGTGAGTTTAACCTTCAGAAGGTCTCCAGACCTATCCAGTGAATATTGGAGGAAAATCCTCTCATGTTTCCCGCAGGTGGAAGGTAAAAGGAACTTTTTGGAATACCCCAGCCAGCGGTCTCTCTTAATATGGCCTGCTCATAGAAAAAACTGTTATCAGAGCTTAACCTACCTACGAGAAAGGAAATACCCTACTTCTGCTCTCTGTAGCCTTCCACATGAAGGAAGGAAAATACCCAACTCTAACCCCCTGTAGTGAAACTCTTACCTCAGGACAGGTAGGGAGGGATTGATAGAGAGTACTGAAGTTCATGTTCCAGGGCACAGACTCACTAAGAGATGGAAACCTAATGACGGGACTAGTAGAATGTTTCCCATCCCCACATCTTACTGCTACATTACTAAAGGCCTGTTTCTAAAGCAGTATAATGTTATATATGAATGTAGACTTGCATTAGTTGTAAAAGTATGTGTATTGCAAACTCAAGGGCAACCCCTAGAAAAGAAGTATAATTGATATTGGAAGAAGGGAAAGAAAATGGAATATCAAATGCAGTTTTAGTTATAATTGCCAAAACTTGGAAACAACCAAAATGCCCTTCAGTAGGTGAATGGATAAGCTGTGGTACAGACAATGGAATATTAACAGTGCATTAAGAATAAAGAAAGAAATTGAGCAATCAAGCTTTGAAAAGACATGCATATTACTAAGTGAAGCTAAACTGAGAAGGCTGCATACTGTATGATTGCAACATAAGACATTTTAAAAAGACAAAACTGTGGATACAATAAAAAGATCAGATGGCCCTAGCTGGTTTAGCTCACTGGATAGAGTGTCAGCCTGAGGACTGTGGGGTCCCAGGTTCAATTCTGGTCAAGGGCATGTACCTTGGTTGCGGCCACATCCCCAGTAGGGGGTATGCAGGAGGCAGCCGATCGATGCTTCTCTCTCATCAATGTTTCTAACTCTCTATCCTTCTCTCTTCCTCTCTGTAAAAAATGAATAAAATATATTTTTTAAAAAAAAGATCAAATGTTGGAGAAAAATGAATAGTCAGAGCATTTTTAGGGCAGAGAAACTTCTGTATGATGTTGTAATGGTGGATACATGTCATTATACATTTGTCAAAGCCTATATAATTTACAACATTAAGAGTGAACCTTGCCCTACCCGGTTTTTGCTCAGTGGATAGAGCGTCAGCCTGTAGACCAAAGGGTCCCAGGTTTGATTCCAGTCAAGGGCACATACCTTGGTTGGAGGCTCCTCCCTGATCCAGGCCCTGGTTGGGTCTTATGCAGGAGGCAACCAATTGATGTGTTTCTCTCACATCGATGTTTCCCTCTCCCTCTCTCTTCTACTCTCCCTAAAAATCTATGGAAAAATATCCTTGTATAAGGATTAACAACAAAAAGGAAACATGAAAAAAAAAAGTGAACCTTATTGTAAACTATGGACTTTGTGTGCTAATGGTGTGTCGGTGTAGGTTTATCAGTTGTAACAAGGATACCACTTTGGTATAGGATTTTGATAGTGCAGGAGGGTGGGGAGGAGAGTATAAGGGAACTCTCAGAACTTTTCACTTACTTTTGCTATAAACCTAATCTGCTTTTTAAAAGCATATTAATTTTTAATGTATAAAATATAGCTGAGAGAAATTATAGAAGACCTAAATATATAGTGAGTTATACCATATTCACAAATCGGAAAATTCTTTATTTCACTTCACCCAAATTGCACTATATATTCTATGTAATTTCAATCAAAACCTTGGCAACATTTTTTGTAGACAGTAACAATCCAACTGAAAACTTACATGAAAGGGAAAAAACATAGAAGATGAAAACAATATTATAAAAGGAAAACAAAGTTAGAAGACATAAACTATCTGAGTTCAAGTATTAATTTCAAAATATAGTAATTAAGGCAATGGTGTTGGCATAAAGATAGATCCATTGGACAAGATTAGAAAGTATACATATAGCCCAGTGGTTCTCAACCTTCCTAATCCTGCGACTGTTTAATACAGTTCCTCAAGTTGTGGTGACCCCCAACCATAAAATTATTTTCATTGCTACTTCATAACTGTAATTTTGCTACTGTTATGAATTGTAATGTAAATATCTGATATGCAGGATATATTTTCATTGTTACAAATTGAACATAATTTAAGCATAGTGATTAATCACAAAAACTATGTAATTATATGTGAAATATTTATTTCTTATTACAAATAAATGAAATTTTGTCTTGAAGCATGGTGTAGCATGGGTAACAGTCTTAATATAACAATAGTAAACTACATTTCTACATTTTGCAACAGTATACGTAAAAAGCCAATGTCAGTGTGAAGGCTGAGATTGCTTCTTTCTCACCTGATCAGAAATTCTCGGGGCAGTCTTTGCAAGAGCACAATGAAGATCATCTTCCACAACAAGTCTACTTCTTTATTTAGACTTGATAATCAACAAGCTGTTTCATAAAGATATATTGTTGGAAATGGAAGAAGAAGGCGCAACACAGTCACAGACAGAACAGAGTATGACTGCAAACACTTGATCCAGAATTTTGTAACTGGTAATGTAGAGAAATCAGTTCTTGCTGCATCGTTGTTAATTAGTTCAGTGAACTCCTCTTGTGCCTTCTCAGGAACATCTTCAACTTTGTGAATGGCCTTCTGGCAAGTGCAAATGGGGTGTCAGGTAGATTTGGAAAGTACAATGAAATTTCGTCTGCAAGCAAGTGCAAGTGTTCTTTCACAGAAATTATCATCGTAATCCTTTTGTCTGGTTCAATGTCATTCCTCCAAGAAAGCAGATAAGGTAGGCAACATGTAAATTTTATTTTCATCCAACTTTTTTTGCCAAAGCTTAAGTTTCATTTGGAATGATCAGATCTTTCCAGACAAATCGAAGCATGTTGCATTTGGTCCTTGCAGTGATAAATTTAACTCATTCAAGATGGCAAAGATGTCAACCAAGTAAGCTATTTTCTGCAGTTCACTTTCATTGCCGAAAAGTGCTTCAAACTGTGGTCTGGCTGATTAAAAAACGTTTTGAGTTCACCACGAAGTTCATTTGCCTCTCGACAACCATCTCGTTTCAGTGTGAAATAGCAGAGTATTGTTCGGCACATCCAGCTCGTTGCACAGTTGCGAAAACAGTCAACTGTTTAAAGTGCTCTCCTTTACAAAATTGACACAACTTATGACACTTTTTATTACTTCTTGTAACTCTTGTGGCAGCATCTTCATTGCTAATATTTGCCGATGAATCATACAGTGAGTTCCGATGACTTTTGGTGACTCATTCAGTACCAAATGTTGAAATCTAGATTGACATCCTAGCATAGCCGGAACACCATTTGTGCAAACACCACAAATCTTTTCCCAAGAGATCTTACGCTCTTTCTGGAAATGAACCAACTGTGTCAAATACATCAGTGCAGTAGTTGTCATTTGAAGAAGTTTGCAAAAAAGAAACTCATCTTTAAAGTCACCATCATTAATATAACTCACATAAACCAGTAACTGTGAACAGTTTGCAACGTCTGTAGATTCATCAAGCTGGATACTAAATATTGGAAGTGGAGCAGATTTAATTTCCTGGATTACCTGATTAAGAATATCAGCAGACAGTCATCTATTCTTCTGCGGACAGTGTCGTTAGATAGGGAAATTGCATTCAATTTCGTAACATTCGTCTCCGATCATAACTCGAACAATGTCTTTGGCCACTAGCAACTGTAAATCCTCAGCAATGGTGTGAGGTTTCATAGCTCTGGCGATTCTGAGTGCCATCAAATATGAAGCTTCAATGGCTTCTACGTTTTGTTGGTGGCACTTGCCACTAGTGTCAAGTCTGGCTTTCTTGAGTCCATCAGCTTTGCTTCTAAAATAGTTGGTATCCTTGCCATCAAAGCTCAGATGCTTGCT
This sequence comes from Murina feae, assembly GCA_004026665.1. Lineage (NCBI taxonomy): Eukaryota > Metazoa > Chordata > Mammalia > Chiroptera > Vespertilionidae > Murina > Murina feae. The sequence goes on along the minus strand of PVJC01013525.1, from coordinate 12,125 downwards.
ATCAAAATGGCATTTTAGTTTGTTTGGCTTCATAAATTCGGCTGATAGAACTTCACAACAAATAACACATGCGGATTTTCAATTCCTGCTGTAATTATTGAGGTAAAACCATACTGTAAAAAATACTCACTATATTCTCTTAACGTTCTTCTCTACACGATCCATTGTCATGGGATGGTTTGCTAAAGAAACTAATATATAACAATAGCTTTAATAATACAAAAGATGATATATGGCATAGTTCAGTCAATACAGTTCATTGAAGTTTCCTGTGATTTACCATTCTGTGTTGTTTTTTACATACCTGTTACTATCACAAGGGGGCAGTGTTCACATCAACCACAGTTGAATATAAAAAGACCAATCAGCATCGAGATTAAGTTCCCATGGTACAGATTTTTTTTTTTGCAGTAGTTGATTTTACAGTACACGATTTTATATTTACCCAGTAATTATAATTCGTGAAGTGTCTTTTTACCTCCAGTACTGCTGCTTTCAACACAGGAGCTCTTCTCTACACATGTGTGATTGGTCCACATAAGTGCATGATGTATTTGTACGGGGTGTATCTGTTGGGGTTGACGCGATGATGTCATCACGCCAGGTACTCATATATGGGTGTATCTGCATGTGGGCAGACCTGCCTGGAGACAGAGGAGTGGAGTCTTGATTCCTAAGACCATCGAAAATATGTGTTTTCCGATGGTCTTGGGCAACTGCTGTGGAAGGATCGTTCAACCCCCAAAGGGGTCGAGACCCACAGGTTGAGAACTGCTGATATAACTAACCCATTGCTTTTCAGCAAAGATTCCAAAGTCATTTAATGGTGAAAAGATAGTATATTCAACAAATGTTGAAATAACCAGAAGGGTAAAGTGAATCTTGACTCTTATGTCACACCATAAGCAAAAATAGCTTGAAATGGATCTAAATGCTAAAGCTAAAAATTAAGAACATCTATAAGAAAATGATATAGAAAATTTCATCTAGCAAGTTTATGGACTTAATGAAATTTATGTCAAGATTTTTAAAAAAATAATCTTCATTGTTGACAGCATTACCAATGGCCCCATTCCTCTTGTCTGTGTCATAGGTAATGCATATATGCATTTAAGATCTTTGGTTAATTTTTTCCTGCCCCCTTCTCCGCTTCCCTCTGAGATTTGTCAGTCTGTTCCATATTCACATACCTCTGGTTCTATTTTATTCATCAGTTTACTTTGTTCATTTATTTTGAATTTTAGTTACCATTATTGATAGATATGTATTTATTGTCATTATATTGTTCACATTTTTCATCTTTTTTTCTCCTCCTCCTCCTCCTAACATTCTCCTCCTTTTTTCTCTCCTTCCCCTCCTCTCTCCTCCTCCTCTTATTCCTCTTCTTAAACAATACCCTTCAAATTTCATGTAATACTGGTTTGATGGTGGTGAACTTCTTTAGCCTTTATTTGTCTCTGAAGGTTAGCTTTATCTGACCTTTAATTCTAAGAGATAATTTTGCTGGGTAAAGTAATATTGGTTGTAGGTCCTTGCTGTTCATCACTTTGAATATTTCTTGCCACTCCCTTCTGGCCTGCAAAGTTTTTGTTGAGTAATCAGCTGACAAAAGAGCACTCCCTTGTAGACTACTAATGGCTTTTCTCTTGCTGCTTTTCTCTTTGTCTTTAACCTTTGCCATTTTAATTATGATGTGTCTTGGTGTGGGCCTCTTTGAGTTCTTCTTGTTTTGGACTCTGCACTTCCTGGACATGTAAGTCTATTTCTTTCACCAGGTAAGGGAAGTTTTTTGTCATTATTTCTTCCAATAGGTGTTCAATATCTTGCTATCTCTTTTCTCTTCCTGTTATCCCCCTCCCTCCCCAGTGCTAATGTTGATATGCTTGAAGTTGTCCCAGAGACTACTTACACTATCTTCATATTTTTGGGTTATTTTTCTCTGTACTCTTCTGATTGGGTGTTTTTTTGCTTCCTCATATTGCAGTTTGTTGATTTGATTCTCAGCTCCTCTACTCTACTGTTGACTCCTTATAAATTCTTCTTCTCAGTGTATCCTTCGTTTCTGACTGGACCTTTTTCATGTCTTTTAAATTCTCACTAACATTCTTTAAGGTCTTAGTATGCCCCTTGAAGCTCTCATTAAGATCCTTGAGCCTCTTTATAACCATTGTTTTGAACTCTGTATCTTATAGTTTGCTCGGTTCCATTTATTTAGGTCTTTTTCTGAATATTTCTTCTGTCCTTTCATTTATGATGTTTCTTTGTCTCTTCATTTTGGCTGCTTCCCTGTGTTTTATTTCTGTGTATTAGGTAGAGCAGTTGTCTCCTAATATTGGTAGAGTTGCCTTGTGTAGTAGGTGTCCTGTAGGGCTCAGTGGCTCAACCTCCTCATAGTGACCTGAGCTGGACACTTTAGGTGCACTCCTGTGTGGGCTGGGTGCACAGTCTTGTTGTAGTTGAGTCTTGTTTGCTATTGGTGTCACTGAGAGGAATTGACCTCCAGGCCAGTTGGCTGTGAGGACCAGCTGCTACTATAGTAGAAGAGCTGATGTTCAGGAGACATTCCTATGGAGCAGAACATGCTTCATTGTGGCTTTGGTGCTCACTGAGTCTGTCCCTTGAGTCTGTCACTTGTGGATGTATAGAGTTGTAATCTGGTATGATCTGAAACTGTCCACCAGATGCACTAGCAATGAGGCTCCCAGGAGTTGCAAAGTTAGTCACAGCCTGGGGCCACCTGGCAACAGCTACAGGGGTTTCTGCAGATGGGTGCTACTTGTATTGAGCTTAGAAGTACCCAGGCAAGACCAAGCTGTGAAGCAAGGCAGCCTGGTGCTAGTGCCAGATGTTGGGCCTCTAATTGATATGTATGGAGCACACTGATGCCAGTTGGTGTTGTTTGAGAGATTTTAGGAATGTCTGAAGCATGAGCCAGGATAGGCCATTCATAATTGGATGGGGTGTGGTCTCAGGGAATCACCAGAACTGAGCAAACAGTGTGAGCAAAGCTGATGGAAGCTCAGATATGGCTGCCAATCAGCTCGGCAAGGCGGAAGGTTTCAGCATAGGAACAATGACCCCTGAAAGCACCCCTGTCTTGGAGAAAGCCACTTGCAAATTCTTACTCCGATGGCAGACAATCCAGTTCTTCCAACCCACATGTCCTTGAATCAGTCTCTCCCCTCCCTTCCCTCTTCTCCCCCCTCCCCCACCCCCGCCCAAATGCTGTAGCCCAGAGGGATCAATTCCTATTAAGTTTGTGTCTGGGCTATTTTAAGAGCATCTGGCTAGGTCTCCAGCAGCCTCTGTCACCCAACCACAATCCCATCTGGTTTTTACAACCCAAAGTAATGGGGACTACTACTTCCAGCTCTACAACTGGGAGTCTGGTGTGAGGCTGTAACTCCTCACAAGGCCTCCACAGCTGAGCTAACCCACTCAATTAAAAATATGCTAAACATGGGTGTCGGATCAACCTGTTCCATGCCTCCTACTAGTCTCAGTGTACTTTATTCTTCTTTAGTTGTAGGACTTCCATTCAGATAGATTTCAGGGAGTTCTGAATGATGGTTGTTCTGTATTTTAGTTATAATTTGGATATGGTTGTGTGTGGGGGCAAATATTAGTGTTTACCTATATCACTATCTTGGTTCTCTTAAATTTTTTTTTAATTTATTTATTTTAAATCTTTATTGTTGAAAGTATTATATATGTCTTTTTTTCCCCCATTGACCTCTCTAGCCTGCCCCCAGGCTTTTACCACCTTATTGTCTGTGTCCATGGGTTATGTATAATCAACCAAAGTTTTTGGTTGATTACCTCCTACCCACCCACCTTTCCCCCCCTTCCCTTCGACATTCTGTACTCTGTTCCATGCTTCCATGTCTCTGGATCCACTCTATTCATCAGTTTATTTTGTTCATTAGATTCCACATATGAGTGAGATCATGTTATACTTGTCTTTCTCTGACTGGTCTATCTCATTTAGCATGAATACTTTCCAGGTCCCTTCATGCTGTCTTAAAGGGTGAGATTCTTCTTTTTTTACTGCTACATATTAATCCATGGTATAAATGTACCACAGCTTTTCTTATCCACTCATCTACTGATGGGCACTTGGGCTATTTCCAGATCTTAGCTATTGTGAATTGTGCTGCTAAAGACATGGGGGTGCATACATTCTTTCTGATTGGTGCTTTGGGTTACTTAGGATATATATTCCTAGATGTGGGTTCAAATGGCAATTACATATTTAATTTTTTGAGGAAACTCCATACTGTTTTACATAATGGTTGCGCGAGTCTGCATTCCCCCAACAGTGTACTAGTTCAAAGTCACTGATGATCAGAGAGAAGCAAATTTAAACAACAGTGGGGTATCACCTCACACCTGTCAGAATGACTACCATCAACAAATGACCAGTGCTGGCAAGGATGTGGAGAAAAGGGAACCTTAGTACACTGCTGGTGGGAATGCCAACTGGTGCAACCATTATGTAAAACAGTATGGAGTTTTCTCAAAAAATTAAATACGTAACTGCCATTTGACCCCACATCTAAGAATATATATCCTAAATAACCCAAAGCACCAATCAGAAAGAATATATGCACCCCATGTTCTTAAAAGCACACTTTACAATAACTAAAATCTGGAAACAGCCCAAGTGCCCATCAGTAGATGAGTAGATAAAAAAAGCTGTGGTACATTTATGTTGTGGAGTTTTATACAGCAGTAAAAAGGAAGAATCTCTACTCTTTGAGACAGCATGGAAGGACCTGGAGAGTATCATGGTAAGTGCAATACATCAATCAGAGAAAGATTCATATCACATGATTGCACTCATATGTGGAATCTAAACAACAAACTGATGAATGGAGTGGATCCGGAGACTTGGAAGCATGGGAAAGAGTGCAGAATCTCAGAGGGAAGGTGGGGAAGTTTTAGCTGGTTGGAGGTAATTAATCAAAAACCTCTTATGCATATATACATAACCCATGAACGCAGACAATAGGATGCTGAAGGCCTTGAGGTGGCCAATGGGGGGTGGAGGGTGGGGAAGAGGACATACATAATACTTTCAATTATAGAGAGTTACATAAAAATAAAATAAGTGTTTATTTAGCTAGTTTGCCCTTTTTTTATTGGATTGTTTGTCTTCTTTAAATTGTTTAAGTTCCTTATATATTTTGGATATTAACCCTTTTTCAGATTTATTGGATGTATCATTGCCACATATGTTCTCCCATACAGTGGGTCTCTTTTTGTTTTGTTGATGGTTTCTTCTGCTGTGCAGAAGCTGTTTATTTTGATGTAGTCCTATTTGTTTATTTTCTCCTTAGTTTCCTTTGTCTTAGGAGATGTATCTATAAACATTGCTACAAGATATGTCTTAGATCTTGCTTCCTATAGTTTCTTCTAGGATTTTTATGGTTTCACAACTTATATTTAAGTCTTATTCTGTTTAGTTTATTCTTGTGTATGGTGTAAATTGGTGATCTAGTTTCATTTTCTGTCCAATTTTCCCAACACCATTTATTGAAAAGACTGTCTTGACTCGATTGTATGCTCTTGCCTCCTTTGTCAAATATTAATTGAGCATAATCCCTTGGATCAATTTCTGGGATCTCTCTTCTGTTCCATTGATCTATATGCCTGTTCTTGTGCCAGTACCAGGCTGTTTTGGTTATAATGGCTTTGAGGTATACTTCTTCTCTTCCCACTTTGCTGAGAGTTTTTATCAATAATGTGTTGGATTTTGTTGAATGACTTTTCTGCGTCTATTGATATGATCGTGTGATGTTTGTCTTTCAATTTGTTTATGCAATGTATCGAATTTATTGATTTGTGAATATTGTACCAACTTTGCATCCCAGGAATAAATTCCACTTGGTATGGTGTATGATCTTTTTAATGTTTTGCTGATTCTGGTTTGCTATTATTTTATTGAGAATTTTAGTATCTATGTTCATGAGGGATATTGGCTTGTAATTTTCTTTGTAGTGTCTGTATCTAATTTTGGAATTAGGATGATGCTGGCTACATAAAAGGAGCTTGGGAGTGTTCCTTCCTCTTGGATTTTCTGGAATAGTTTGAGAAGTACAGTTGTGAGTTCTTTGAATGTTTGGTAAAACTCCCCTGTGAAATTATCCAGACCTGGGCATTTGTTTGCTTGGAATTTTTTGATTACTACTACTTTTTTTTTTTTTTAAATATATTTTATTGATTTTTCACAGAGAGGAAGAGAGAGGGACAGAGAGTTAGAAACATTGATCAGCTGCCTCCTGCACACCCCCCACTGGGGATGTGCCCGCAACCACGGTACATGCCCTTGACCAGAATAGAACCCAGGACCTTCCAGTCCACAGGCCAACGCTCTATCCACTGAGCCAAACCGGTCAGGGCTTGATTACTACTTCTATTTCATCAGTTGATACTGGCCTATTCAGGTTTTCTGATTCCTGCTGATTCAGTTTTGCAAGATTTTATTTTTCTAAGAATTTGTCTGTTCCCCCCAGGTTGTCCAGTTTGTTGGCATGTAATTGTTCCTAGTATTTTCTTACAATCCTTTGTGTTTCTCAGATATGTGATTACTTATCTGCTTTAGTTTCTGATTTTATTTGTTTGGGTCCTCTCTCTTTGTTTCTTGGTGAGTCTGGCTAACAGTTAATCAATCTTACTTATTCTATCAAAGAACCAGCTCTTGGTTTCATTGATTTTTTTTTTTTTTTTTGTATTTTGTATTTCCTTCTTTCTGTGCTTTTCTTGTTCTTCTCTTTCTAGTTCTTTAAGTTATAGGGTTAGAAAGTTTATTAACTGGACAACATAGGGTTGGGTCATGTTTTTGTATCCACTTAGCTACCCTACATCTTTTGATTGTGGCATTTAATCTATTTACCTTTAAGTTTATTATTAATAGGTACTTATTGATTTCCACTTTAATTCTGTATGGCTAGGTTTCTCTCTCTGTCTTCTCATTATAACAGTTCCTTTAGCATTTCTTATTATGCTGCTTTGGTTAATATACTCCTTTAGCCTTTTTTTTTTGTCTGGGAAGCTCTTTATTTGACCATCTATTTTTAATAATAGCTTTGCTGGATATAGTAATCTTGGTTTCAGATCCTTGCTTTCCATTACCTTGAGTACTTATGACATTCCCTTCTGGCCTATAGTGTTTCTGATAAGAAATCAGATGGCAGACTTATGGGAGCTCATTTGCAGGTAACAATATTCTTTTCTCTTGCTGCCTTTAAGATTTCACTTTGTCTTTAATTTTTGGCATTTTAATTATAATGTGTCTGGGCATGGGCCTGTTTGGTTCATCTTGCTTGGGACTCTGTGTGCTGCTGAACTTGTGTGAGTCTTTCCTTCATCAGTTTAGGGAAGATTTCTACCATTATTTCTTCAAATACATTCTTTATCCCTCTCTTCCTTTGTGCCTCTTCTGAATATTCAAATATTGCTACATTTCATGTTGTCCCACAGCTCCCTTAACCTGTCTTCCTGTTCTTTTAATTGATTTATCTTTTTGTTTCTCTGATTGATTTTTTTCTACCCTGTCTTTTAATTCACTGATTTGATCCTCAGGTTCCCATAATCTGCTGTGTATTCCTTCTAATGTCTTCTCTATTTGTACTGACATTCTTTATTTATGTTTTCACAGTTACTATATCCTTTCTCATGCTGTTGAGCATCTTTACCAACATTATTCAGAACTCTATATCAGATACATATTTTTATCTCCATTTCCTTTATTCTTCTGGAGAATGCTCTTATTCTTTCATTAGGGGGTTGTTTCTTTATTTTCTTATTTTGGCTGCCTTTTGGGTTTTGGGACTACATATTAGGTAAATCTAATACTCTTCAATCTCTAGTGCAGGACAGTGTCAAATGCTGTTTCCGACTAATTAGGTCAGCCAAAGACTCAAAGCCTCCAGATACTGCCTCTGCCTGCAGACTGCCTCTGCCTGTAGTCTTGAATACCCCTCAGGCAATCATCCACAGGTGTTGTGAGTGTCTTTCCAACAGGGTGTAGCAATGGGACTAATTGTTATTCTCAGTGTCTTATTGGGTTTCAGAAACTCCACATTGTGGTGCAAGGTGTTTTCCAATAGGGTGGGTCAACTGCCTAAACTATTAGTTTAGAGATCTGAATATTACCTTTCACCTGTATAACAATTATCTGCTTTGGAAAGATGCCCTTCATAGCATGAGGGAATGATTCAGCACAGGAAACTAGGGGTGTCTGCCTTCTCTGCTCTAACCCCTGAGCTCCAAACCCTGCCTTCTGCTCACACACCTCTAGTCCACTCTGCCCTGCCTCTGGCAGAGCACAAGGTGAGTGGCTTACAGGGATTTTCATGTGTTGGCTCTTTGAATGTGCCTACGTTTCCAGCCATCTCTCCCTGGCAGATAACAACCCGGCTGCTTTTCATTAGCAGATATTATGTGGGTACCCTTCTCAGTTCTGGTACTCTCTGCTTGGGGATTAAGACCCCAAAGTTCTCAGTGACAACCCCCACATTTGAGATATCTCTTCGGAAATTCAGCTGCTCTCTGTGGAAGCCCAGCCGGCCCTTTTGAGCCTCTGTCCCTCCTACCAGTTTCTATGTGGTCTCCACTTTCAGTCTTTGAGTATCAGGGTTCTCTCCAGTGAAGCTTCAGCTGATTATTCAAGGATTTTTTCCTGCATTTTAGTTGTAATTTCAGTTTTGTCCTTGGAGCATGTACCAACCGCATCCACTTACTGCACTTCTATTTTTATCTTCCCAATACTCAAGATTTCCTTACAAAAATTCTGATTTAAATGTTAACTCATAAAAGTGGTATCAGGGTCAAATGGGAGCAGAATACATTCTTCTGACTCAGGCTATTTCATAACCATAATCCTCCTATATAATAAAAGGGTAATATGCAAATTGACCCTAACAGCAGAACCACTATGACACATACTAACCACCAGGGGGCAGATGCTCAATGCAGGAGCTGCCCCTGGTGGTCAGTGCACTCCCACAGGGAGCTCTCCTCAGCCATAAACCAGGCTGCCGGCTGCCAGCACAGTGGTGGTGGCAGGAGATTCTCCTGTCTCCTCAGCAACTCTAAGGATGTCTGACTGCAGCTTAGGCCTGTTCCTCGCTGGTAAGTGGACATCCCCAGAGGGCTCTCGGGCTGCCAGAGGTATGTCTGACTGTCACCTTAGGCCTAATCACTCAGGGAATGGGCCTAAGTCAACAGGTGGACATCCCCAGAGGGGTCCCAGATTGTGAGAGGGCACAGGCTGGGCTGAGGGACCCCTCAAGTGCACAAATTTTTGTGCACTGGGCCTCTAGTTATCTATATAATAAAGAAGTAATATGTTAATTGGTCCTAATGGTGTCCCAGTCACGACTGGTTAACAGGTTGCACATGCACAGGAGCTGGTGGGCAGGTACTTTACCCCCAGCACAGGCGTGTGCAGGCTTGCCCAGTGCTAACGACACGCTGCTTTGGAGGCGGAGGCCACTCTCAACGGAGGCACATGCAGCCCAGCCGCACCACCTGTCCTAGAGGGGGGCATTAGGACAGGCCGCGGCAGCTTCCTCCTCCACGCCTCCACCCTCCCACCCCTCGGTGAAGGCCTGTGCCAGCTGGGGGCATTAGGACGGGTTGGGACCTCGGCAGAGAGCTTTCCACACTCCTGTGCTGGAGTTTAGTGGTGGGAGAGGAAGGAAGAGCCAATGGGCAATTAGGGGGCTTAGGCCAAGAGTGGAGAGCAGATAGGCAGTTAGGAGGATCAGGCCAGGGAAGGAGTGCAGATAAGTAATTAGGGAGATCAGGCCAGGAGGGGACAGCAGATAGGCAGTTCAGGGTATCAGGCCAGGAGGGGAGAGCAGTTAGAGGGATCAGACCTGCAAGGGAGCAATTAGTGGCATCAGGCAGGCAGGCAGGTGAGCACTTAGGAGCCAGTGGTTCTGGATTGTGAGAGGGATCCCAGATTGGAGAGGGTGCAGGCCAGACTGACGGATAACAACCCCGTCCCCCCCCCCCCCCCCCGCCTCTTGCCATATACGAATTTCATGCACTGGGCCTCTAGTAGTCTTATAAAAGTCAGGGTATCTTAATGGGTTTATTTCACTTACATGTTTCATTTTTATGAATACAAGTATATTTGCTAAGGTCACTTTTCATATTTTGCACCTTTATGTATGTTGTATACTTAAAATGCATTTGGATTCATTCTAAGATCTCTACTGAGGTTTAAGTGTCTATTATTATTGGTCATGTAGTTGGTAATACATGGAATTTTTTGGCTATTTGATATTATCACTTCCATTCCCCTCCCCAATCTCTCTCTCTCTCTCTCCCTCTCTCTCTCTCTCTCTCTCTCCCTCTCCCTCCCTCCCTCCCTCCCTCCCTCTTACACACACACACACACACATTAGATTAAAATATGTCAGGTGTGAAATGTTAAATTAGAAGAATTCTAACCATTGATTATAGGTTTAAGCTTAACAATGCATGATTAGTTCATTTTCTTCTTTTTTTTTATCATTTTAGTATCGATGATGTTGTCCTGATTTCTGTGGAAAATCCTAGTTTAACAACACCAATTACATCAAATCTTACAGGTATCTTGAAGTTGATTAAAATGTGATTTATTAATTTAGAAAGTTTCAAATCAGTGTTTATAGAATTGAATATTACCTTTTAATAAAATAAAATTCTACTCTCAAAAATATTTTAATTTATATTTGATTTACATTCCCTAAATAAATAAAGGTCCTCTCAATATAATTGAATTTTCTTTTTAATCTGTGTTTATTAATTTATGACCTTTTGTTTCCTTACTGTTTGTTTAATGGTTTTGTAAATTAAACAATTACTTACTTTTCACACATACATTATTTTTACTTCTTTGCTCTGGCCTATGTTGGTGGGGTGTTGTTGTTTTTTAATGTTTATTTTATTGATTTTAGGGAAAGGGAGAAAGAAACATTTATTTGTTGTTCCACTTATTTATGCATTCATTGTTGCTTTCTCTGTGTGTCCTGACCAGGGATCCAACTTACAACCTTGACATATCTGAATGATGCTCTAACCAACTAAGTTATCCAGCTAGGGCTGGTGGTTTGATTTTTGTTTTATCTATTAAGTTATCTTATATTTTACTTAAGATTTAAATTTTGGCTTTTTAAATTTTATTTTAGAGAGAGAGAGAGAAACAGTAATTTGTTGTTCCACTTATTTATGCATTCAGTGGTTGGTTGACCCTTGAATGTGACCTGAGCAGGGATGGAACCTACAACCTTGGCATATTGGGATGACTCTCTAACCAGCTGAACTACCCAGCCAGTACAAAGTTTGGCAATTCTTTAGTATATTTGATTTTTAAGTTTTAGTGTTTTTATAATACTGTTGTTGCTCTTCAGAGTTTCAGACTTACTATATTTATGTACACTATTACACCTTAACTTTAAATTTCAAATACATTACCTCTCAAAATAACTCTGTGGTTGGCCCATCATTGTTCATTCAAAATTCTCCATTTCCTTTTAATTTTTATGATATATTAGAGTATTTGCCTTTTAATTTCAGAAAGCTTTGTCTTCACTTATGTAGCTACTTAATTGCCCCTGTGGTTTGTGCTGCTGCTATTGTGAATAAAACAGTTTAAGGGATCTCTGAGGCTTTCTTGTTGGTTCTGTGAAGAATGCTCAGCCATCTCAGGTAGTCTGATCTAAAAATACTGAACAAAAAATGTGTACATTTCCAATTTTATTTTCTCAAATAGTATTTACAGATAGATTTTCAAGAGTTGCTAATATAGTTATGAAGCTTCAGAAGGACAAAATATTTTGAACTAAAATTTTATTTTGTTTTAACTTGCTCATCCATCTTTGGTATAACGTCAATTGAGTTACTTTTTATGATTGTATAGTAATTATACAATAACTAGGGGCCCGGTGCACAAAAATTTGTGCACTCGGGGAGTGGGGGTCCCTGAGCCCGGCCTGTGCCCTCTTGCAGTCTGGGACACCTCGGGGGAGATGTCCACCTGCTGGCATGCTTGGCCAGCCTGGGTGAGAGGCTGAGAGCCATTTTCAGGCTGCCCACAGCCCCTTCAGGGTTCGGGCACTGGGGGGTGGGAA
>PVJC01013524.1:26140-37941 GCA_004026665.1 Murina feae | reverse complement strand
CTGCCGCAATGGAAAGGGCTGTTTACTCAGGTCCGGGAGTGGCGGCCGCCATGTTGGCTGGGCTAATTTGCATACAGCCGCTCTGATTGGCTGGTGGGCGTGGCTTACCCTGTCTCGGAGAAACGGTTAATTTTAATATTTCGCTTTTATTAGTTTAGATGACTTGCTAGAATACTTGATTTTTTCCCCTTAAATTTTACACCTTACATTCTGCCGAAAAATATGGTTTAAATGTTTTTGTCCCAAATCATAGCCTAATTGCTGTTTTTGCTTTAAACTATTTTCCTATCTTTTTTTTTCTTTTAAACCCAAATCACCTTAGAATATCATTGCTAGCAAGGTGGTTGACTACATATCTTAGAAAAAATATTCCTCCCACTGTAGACATCCTAAAAAAGCTAGGTAAAATATAACCACAAACTTCATACTCTCAAGAAAGTGAAGTGTACAGGTGATGAGAATGATGAAGTAGAAAACAAGTTTGTTTTAAAGATACTTAATCCACAGGTGCCTTGAAGCTGTTTGCATCTCTTATTAACCTAGAAGTTTGGGCAAGTAAAGCCTGTCCTGAGATTTCACGTGAGCAGGTCTTTCTTCTTCACTGGGGATTGAAATGTATTTATGTTACCTAGCTGGTCCAGGAAACCCTAAATTGAAACATTAATTTAAAAGTTGTTACAAGATAAAAATAATTTTTTTAAAAAAGTTGTTATTGCCTGGAAGAAAGAATTACTAATATTATCTGAAGGGATTCAGCCTCAACTCAGTACACATAGATTCTCACATGTAAATTCGTGCCAAAGCTGAGCTCACAATACAAAATTGCCAAAATGCAAAATAAACAAACCACCACAGTTAAGAATTAGTAGAAATGACAAGCAGCAAAATGAGAAGCTCAGGAAAATGACAGACATTGAAATTTGGAAACAGAACATAACTAAGTGTGCTTAAAAGACCCAACTAAATAAAATAGTTGAATGAATAAATAAGTAAAACACTTTGAAAACATACCTAACATTGTCCAATAAAGGAAACAAAAAGCTCCATGCGCACTTCATTTGCAGCAGGTCAAGGATATTAATGTAAAATATTAGATAAAGTGCTAGTATGAATCAGGGAAGAATACTTTATAATATCTAAATGTGTAAATTCTTTCTGAAAATAAAAATTCCACAAACCATTCAAGAAAGGACTGAAAAGTTCCTATAGAAATGTAGAAAACTTTTCCATGGTAGCATCCAACAACAAAAAGTGAAAAGAAAAATGACAAAATGAGAAAAAAAAATGAAACTCACATCATATTAATAAAGAATGCCAACAAGAAAAATATAAAATTCTATGCAATATGGATATAGGATATGAACATGACTCCTCAGGAATGGAAAGACAAATGCCTTCTAAACATGAAAAGATGCTTCACTCAGTCAACACAAAGACCAGCAAATTAAAACAACTAGTAAAACCATATCTCACATATCAGATTAATAAAACTGCAAATATCTGCTATTGCTCTGTACTATTTAGACTGTGGGATAATAAACCCTATTGTCCATTGCAAATAGGATTGCAAATGGCTGCAATTCTCAGAGAATGAAATTTTATAGAATTATTAAAACAACAAATTCATATCACATTGACCCAGCAATTGCTCCACATAAGCATTGATTTATACATTGTTATTTATTGAAAGATTGCTAGTAATGGCATGATTTAAATAATCTAAATAGAGGTAGGAATAAATACAGTTACATCCATAAATGGGATTGTTATGCATCTATTAAAAATCACAATGAAGAAGCTCTATGTAATGATGGAATTACCATCTTAGTATATTAATGACTAAAAAATAAAAGTTGAAAAGTCATGGCTATCATGTGCCACCATTTGTGAAAAAGAAAGAATGAGAACACATTTTTAATTGATTTAATAAGTATTAAAAATCTCTGGTGGCATGAACATAAAGATAGTATTAATAGTAGACAATGGAAATTGGGTGAAAGTGGTTCAAGGGAGAGGGTTTTCATAATATATCTTTTTATCTTTGAAGGTCATGTCAGGAGGGCAAATTTAGTAGATTGTTAAGCTGGAGATATTTTTAACCAGGAGGTTTTAACTAAATATTTGGCAAGGTTGAAGAAAGTAACAAAATAGGTTGTGGTACCTAGAAATTAGCAGCAGTGGAAAGCTGCCCTTAGAAAAGAGGAGGAAACACTCACACCTGCTGCCCTTAGAAAAGAGGAGGAAACACTCATAGGAGCTCAGTGATAGCCTCTGTAAGAAAGAGCCATCTGATTAAGTCTGTAACTACAGTGAGAAACAGAAAATGACAATACTGGGTGCCAGAGCAGACAGGAAGGGAAAGAAATATTCTTATCTCTCTTTGCGTCAGCCCTCTATTCTTCTCCCTGTGCCTTTCATTGGACAAATTCAACCACAAGTCAGATAGCAAGGAACTCCAGCAATACAGTCCACAAGGGTGAGACTCCTGGTGCACAGAGCAGGAGAACAAGATGCATTCTTATTATATGCAAATTAAGGTCAGAATTAGATACCATGTGGCTACAGAGTGAAAAAATTAAAAAGTTTAACAATACTGCGTTAGCAAGACTTGGGCTCAAATGAAATTCTTATACATGGCCAGTGAATATGCAAATTGATGGAAGCTTCCAAAAGCAATACAGCAATATATCTAGTTAAAGTTGAAGATAGACATTTGCATGAACCAGTAATTTCACACTGAAATAAATCGCCCTGGGGAAACTCACTCATTTGCAGCAGTTTTTCTGTGCAAAATTCATTAACAGAACAGTAGAAATGTTTGACATATTCATAAAAGAGTGGACAGCAGTGAAAATGAATGATTCAGAGCTATACCTAATAAGCACAAATGCCACACACACACAAAAAAAACTAATTGGTGATTATATTATTTATATAAAGTTTAGCATCATGAAAAGTTATATATTTACTAGAGGCCCAGTGAACAAAAATTTGTGCACTCAGGGATGTCCCTCAGCATGGACTGTGCCCTCTAGCAATCTGGGACCCCTCAGGAGATGTCCACCTGCTGGCTTAGGCCTGCTCCCTGGGCAACTGGACCTAAGCTGGCATCCAGATATCTCTTTGGCAGCCCAAAGGCCCTCAGGAGATGTCCACTTGCCAGCAGGGAGCAGGCCTAAGCTGCAGTTGGACATCCTGGCTTGTGGCTGAGCAAAGCTCCCCCTGTGGGAGTGCACTGACCTCAGGGGGCAGCTCCTGCATTGAGCATCTGCCCCATGCTGGTCAGTGTGTGTCATAGTGACCTGTCATTCCCAGTGGTTCTGCTGTTAGGGTCAATTTGCATATTACCTTTTTATTATATAGGATTGCTCAGGGAAAATAATAAGGTTGATAGCACATTCAGGATAGAAATTAACTCAAGTATGCCAGATGGGTACACAGAATATTTGACTGGAAAAAAATGCTTCTTTTTTCTTAACTATGCAATAAGTATAATAATGTCACCATATATATATATATATATATATATATATATATATATATATATATGACTGAATTATATCCCTCAAATTCATATATTGCCTGTGCTTCGACTTAAGACCTTAAAAGAAGTAATTAAGGTTAAATGAGGTCATAAAAATGGGGCTCCAATAAAAAATACCAAATTATTATGGTTTTTACACAAAGAGAAAGAGAAATTAGAGGTGAGAGTGAACAAAGAAAAAGTCATTTGAGGACAGAGAGGGAAGGCAGCCCTCCGAAAGCCAAGGAGAAAAGAGAAGGGTCAGAAGCACCAAATATGTGGAATTTTGATCTTGGACTGTGAGAAAATAATTTCTGCTGTTTAGCCCACCCCATTTGTGGTTTTTGTAGCTCTACAAAATTAATACAACATGTGATTTACTTTTTTGGTATCCACAGTCATTACCTTTGAAATTCTGATATTTCTCTGCATTTCTGTTGAATTGCCTTTCATAATGATCATAGGTATAACTTCTCAATAGTAAAATTCAGTGGTCCTTTACATTTCTTTATATACATTAATGAATCTCTAAAGAAATTATGATTGCCCCTTCTGTTATATTTTTTTTGTCTTTATGTTGAGTTTTACTGGTTCTCCTCTAAAATCTATAATCTGTTCTTTATTTCCACATCATTCTCCATCATCTGCAAGATAACTTCTTCCAAGACTATGTCTTGCCTTTCTTATGACTCTCTACTTTCCTCTATGGACTATCATTCAATTAAATTATTTCGTTATAACACTGATGTAAATAATTTTCTAAACCTATATATTAAAGTCTGGTGCTTTTTTATTACTATTAGTTTTAATATGTTTTTATTGATTTTAGAGAAAGGAAGGGAGAGGGAGAGAGATATAGAAACATTGATAAGAGTAAAACATCGATAAGCCACCTCCTGCACACCTCCTAGTAGGGATTGAGCCCACAACCCTGGTATGTGCCCTAACCATGAATCAAACCTGTTGGTGCATGGATGACACTCAACCAATGGAGCCATGCCAGACAGGCTCTATATTTGAAAGCCTTCTCAGGGACAGAAACAAACTTCAGCTCCCTACTTCTAACAGGTCTGTTATTATGCTGTCCTACATATTGTCACTTAGTATCTGAAACTACTCTGAATAAATTCCATGACTGCTATTACAGTAGCAATGACTGATACAGTGTTTAGATTAATGTAGAAGTAACAAAAGGAATAATAATCTCAGCTAATAATGAGAAAGCTGACAGGATCTTAAAGCTAACATGTAGCAATATGTTTAAACCCAGGTCTTTCTGAATGCAGATTTTTGCTGTTGACTCTCAATCCCTGGTTATAATTTCCAGCTCCTCATTCCACAGACACTTCTAAAAAACGTATTTCTAAAACTTAATTCATCATCTTATTCTCTTACAAGAGTCCTGGTGCACGAAATCCTAGGCCTGGCTGGTGATCAAGGCCGATTGGGGCCTTCCTCCTCCCTGCTGCTGGCTGCTGGCTGGGGTCTTCCTTCATTCTGCACCACCTCCTGGTGGTCAGCACACGTCATAGTGGGCAGTCAAACTCTCGGTCCGTCAAACTCCCGAGGGGACAATTTGCATATTAGCCTTTTTTTATATAGGATGTGTGTTTTTTGTTTTTATTTCTCATCTCCATGGCCATCTTATGATTTACTCAAACATGCAAACTTTGTATTTTTCTAATTCCTTTTCCTCTTTCTTGATCTCCACATGCAGTAAGTTACTTCCATAAACCTCTTGCACTCACTGCCATCTTCCCTTTTCTATTGGTATCATTTCTTGTAAGGCTGTTGAGGTCACATTTTAACCCAATCCTTTCTTTCTAGTCCCCTTTCTCCAGTCGCTTAATTGGCAGAGTAACCTTCTTGCAGTTTCAGCACAATCTTAACACGGCTCAGATGTAAAACTTTTGTATTAGGTCTAAAACATTTCCAGTTTCCCAGGAAAAAATGCTTTTAAGATTGTAGAACAGTTTCTTGACTGTCTCCCAATCCTCTGGGATCCTGTATATTCACTTTATAACTTCCTGCTTTGTTTCTCAATGGTCTTGATTTCTCTTTATGAGTGCCATTTGTGTCCTAAGAATATCCTTGGTTTATGATTTAGTATAAATCATAGCTTAGTTTCTATCTTCAGATCCTAACATTAAAATACAGGGGTAGGCTTATGGTTGTTCATATGGAGAAAGACATGCAGTTTAGGATTGCTAAACTGGTTTGTTAACTCTGCGTTTCACATTCACACCAGGATGCACCTATTTTTGCTAACCCCTGTGTTTTTGGCTTGGTTTCAACCATCTCCTCCATTACTGAAGGTTTTTCCAGCTTGTTTATCAACTTGACTATTTTAGAGAGGACTCAACAGTTGATTTTTTAGTTTCATTATATATGGTCAGTAATACCAAGTCCTTCAGAAAACAGTTATACTAATTTTTAATATTTTATCCCACTTTTCCCTCTTATGTACAAGATTCTCCAGTTTTTTTTATAACCTAGCACCTGAAGATAACATTTCTGTTTGTACGGACTAATAAATGAAGGTGGATGCTGCAGAAACGCAAGCTGAGGGCTCCTGCCAGTGCAGGCAAATTGGGTGCACATTTGGGCACACAAGTTATATATGGAAGGCATGCAAAGCAGTTAATAAAGCTCACCAGTTAGGAAGAGTTTTCTTATGTAACATAAGTGATTATTGAATGCTGTAGGTAATAATTCAACTTGAAAAAAATCACAAAATTCTTTATGTTTGGACATTTTTAATATTTGGGATGTCTGTGCCAGAATTACCCATGTTCATCAACATTAATTTCTCCTCAACTCCTGAATACAGGAATAACAACCCATCTAGCCACTTAATTCATTGTCAAGGGCATTGACCCCATATAATATTTTCCCTCCATTTTAAGATGCCAATCATTGTAAATCACTCCATCTCTGTCAGGACGGCATGCTGGTGAAACAAAGATACATTATATTAAGAGCATATATTGATTGTATGATTCTTCTCAATAGCAGACATTTTAAAGTGAAACCATTATGTCTATTTTATACAGAGTGTTTAGGAATTATCCGTTTACTTAAGGGAGAATGCATCTTGTACTACTTCAGGTAACATTTACTGGTAGACAGAAGTTTTAATTCTCTTCATTGACAAACCTAGAAGGAGTGGTAACCATGTCTATTTAATTAGCTCTATATATTGGCTTTTTTTTTTTTTTTAATCCTCACTCAAGGGTATTTTTCCCATTGATCTTTAGAAAGAGTGGAAGGGAAATAGGAGGGGGAAGGGAAATAGAGAGAGAAGGAGAGAGAGAGGCACATTGATGTGAGAAAGACACATCGCCTGTAGGAGCCCCCACCGCAGCCGGGGATTGAACCTGCAACTGAGGTACATGACCTTGAATGGGAATTGAAACTGAGGCCTTTCTGTCTGTAGGCCAACACTGAGCAAACCATCCAGGGCTGTATTAGCTTTTTTGAGTCTTTTGTGTAATTTATATATTCAGAGCTAAGTGAAAATTACGTAGGTCTCCAAATGGCTGTTGAAAGCCATGAAATACCCAAGTTTATAAGACAAGATAGGATATCTCTTTCCAATCGTAATACATCTGATTGTCCTTCCTGAACATTTTTTTATTTCTACTTGAAGAATGGTGGGTACCTTTATGTGTGCATGTACCAGGCCCAGTACTCTAGTTGTGAAAGAGGCTCATTATCTGTGTATTATCATATATGGTTTCAACATTCTCAATACGGTTAGAGGCAAAATGTTGTTTAAAAGAACCCACAAAACTTTTTTTAAAATTCTTTCTTTCCTAAGGACTTATGAGAGTTGCCTCACAGAGAATTCCAGATGGAGGATTGTTTTCTGGCTCATGCATGGAAGCCGGCCAAAGAGGGAAAGACTACAGATAAGTCAATCTGCCAGTGGGGGTGGGGAAGACCTCTACAGTCCTCTGGAGGATTTGAAAAACATTTACACCTCCTGCTTTGCCAATAACGACAGCAAAACAAATCATTGCTCTGTACAGACAGCATAATGAAAGCATATTTAACTGAGGGGAAGTTAAAAACAACAACTGTTCAGATTACCTCAGAACAAGGCATTTCAAGAAGTTACTTCATTTTTTTTTTTTTGCTGTCCTTTAATTTTTTTCAGATATAACAAAATACTCACCCTTTTCTCTACCTCTCCACCTCCCAATCTAAATAAAATATTGAGTGCAGAAAGCAATCTTTCTTAATTCACATTTTCCCTATGTTCACATTCCAAAGAGGTGAAAATTTAGAGTTTATAATTCCATAGCAACATATTGTTATTGGCAAAGGGGTAAAGATGTGAAACTGGCTTTAGTCATCTGTTTGGCTCTTCATCCAGAGTTAACAGAGGCAGCACTGAGTTCATGGAGCTCTTATTGGGATAAGTCATAACACTCCATTCCTCGTCCCTGTCCTTGTTTTGTTCATTCAGTTCCTGGGAGTGTGATGGTAAGGAATGTGATTCGATTTCATTTTATACTTTTTTCCTTACTTATATCCAGTCAAGTATATATTTAGCTCTCATGTTGCATGTCATGTTGCACATTTGCCAACCCCGGCTCTGAATTCCACAGAAAGCCAATCCACATTACAGTTTTGTGAATTACAACAGTCTTATAGATACATGTGAAATCACGGCCCTTGTGAACACAATATCACTCCCAATTCTGTGGAAGTGAAAAGCTACATTAAATTTTGCAGTTTCCTTTTGTTTAAATTATGTCATATAACTAATGCCAATAGATATTTCTGATAGAATCATTTAATCTTCAAACTGGAAGAGTCCTTAGTGACCTTATAGTTTTTGTTTTGTTTTGTTTTTCAAGATAAGAGACTTAGGTCTCCTAAACTGCTCCAGGTCACTTGGCTAGTTAGTGGCAGATCAATGTAGTCAGCTTTCCTGATTTCTAATCAAATTCTTTGTCCACCATTGACTTGATTTGGGACACATTTAATATTTCTCGGGTATCCCAGTTATAATTTATCAGTTTTGAAAAATGTTTATCTATAAATGGTAGAAGCATAATACAAATACTCAAAGTATACCAAATAATAACCAGAATCAATTTTGGATGATGGCAAAGAGTGAAGCCAAACCAGGGCTTTTGTTTTCTGGGAGTTTTTACATTACTGCTTAAATTTCATCAGTTGTTATTGGACTATTTAGGTTTTCTGATTTTTCCTGATTCAATTTTGGAAGATTGTATTTTTCTAAGAATTTGTCTGTTTCCACCACATTATTCAGCTTGTTGGCATAGAGTTGTTCATAGTATTTGCTTACAATCCTTTGTATTTCTTGGTGTCAGTTGTTACTTCACCATTAGCATTTCTGATTTTATTTATTTTGGTCCTCTCTCTTTTTTCTTTGATGAATCTGACTAAAGGTTCATCAATCTTGTTTATCTTTTCAAATAACCAGCTCTTGGTTGCATTGATCTTTTGTATTTTTTTTTTTTTTTTTTTTTTTTTTTTTTTTTTTTTTTTTTTTTTTTTTTTTTTTTTTTTTTTTTTTTTTTTTTTTTTTTTTTTTTTAGTCTCTATGTCATTTATTTCTGTTCTAATCTTTATTATTTCCTTCCTTCTGCTTATTCTGGGTTTTTCTTGTTATTCTCTTTCTAATTATTTAAGTTGTAGAATTAAAAAGTGTATTATTAATTTTTTTTTTTTTTTTGAGGTAGGCCTGTAGTGCTTATGGACTACCCTCTCAGGATGGCTTTCGCTGTATCCTAGAAATTTTGGATTATTGTGTGTTCACTTTCATTTTTTTCCAGGAAGTTTTTTTATTACTTTCTTAATCTCATTGGTAACCCGTTCATTGTTGAATAACATGCTATTTAGCCTCCATGTCTTTGAATATTTTTGAGTGTTTTTACTGTAGTTGGTCTCTAATTTTATTCCATTGAGATCTTACATGATGCTTGAAATGATTTCAATCATCCTGAATTTTTGGAGACTTGTTTTGTGCCCTAATATGTGATTTATCTTTGAGAATGACCCGTGTGCACTTGAGGAGAATGTATATTCTGCAACTTTGGGATGAAATGTTGTATAAATGTCAATTAAATCCATCTGATGCAGCATGTAATTTAGAGTCACTATTTCCCTGTTAATTTTTTTGTCTGGAAGATCTATCCACAGAACTCATAGTCCCCTACTATGACTGTATGGTTGTCAATTTCTCCCTTAAAGTCCTCTAGAAGAATTTTTATACATTTAGTGGCTCCTATGTTGGTTGCATATATATTTACCAGGGTTATATCCTCTTGTTGGATTGACCCCGGTAGTATTATGTAGTAATCTTTATTGTCTCTTATGATGGCCTTCATTTTGAAGTCCATTTGCTTGGAAAATCTTTTTTGTCCCTTCACTCTCATCCTGTGCAAGTCTTTTGTTCTGATGTGAGTGTCTTGTAGACAACTTAATTTTCATCATGTTTTTGTATCCATTCAGCTACCCTATGTCTTTTGATTGGAGCATTTAATCCATTTACATTTAAGTTTATTATTGATAGGTATTGATTTATTGCCATTTTAATTCTTTATTAATATGTTTCTCTCTCTCTCTCTCCATATAGATATATAGATATATAGATATATAGATATATAGATATATAGATATATAGATATATAGATATATAGATATATAGATATATAGATACATAGATACATAGATACATAGATACATAGATACATAGATACATAGATACATAGATACATAGATACATAGATACATAGATACATAGATACATAGATACATAGATACATAGATATATAGATATATAGATATATAGATATATAGATATATAGATATATAGATATATAGATATATAGATCTCTATATATATATATATACTAGGGGCCAGGTGCACAAAAATTTGTGCACTTGGGGTGGAGGGAGTCCCTCAGCCCGGCCTGTGCCCTCTGACAGTCTGGGACCCCTCAGTGGATGTCCTATGATGGCCCCAGTCTGCCAGGTGCCTTTTGTGTGTGTGTGTGTGTGTGTGTGTGTGGCCACTGGGGACCTGCCCCCAGCCGCATCTGAGGCTCGGAGCAGTCCTCCTGTGTGTGTC
Source organism: Murina feae (assembly GCA_004026665.1). Lineage (NCBI taxonomy): Eukaryota > Metazoa > Chordata > Mammalia > Chiroptera > Vespertilionidae > Murina > Murina feae. Next base: position 27,310 of record PVJC01013524.1, on the reverse strand, counting down.
TACCTGCTGGGGGCCTGCCCCCAGGCACACCATGGAGGCTTGGAGCAGGCACCCCTTCTATGTTGATCTCTCAGACTCTTGCCCTCCCCTGCATGTTGTTCTCTTTTTTGAGCATGGCCAGGGCTGGGTGCGGCCTGCCTCCCAAGCTTGCCTACTGCCCATCTTCCTCCAGCCACCAGAAAGCAGGAAAAACCCCACCTCGTGGTCAGGCCAGCCTTTTCCTGCTCCCTGATCCCCGGAAGGGACCTGGGAAGCCGCCAAGCAGGCCGCCAACTCTTTCCCACTCACCCGTCCCCTGCTGCCTTCCTTTCCCACTTCCCGGTGCCACCAAGGGGTCTGGGGAGCTGCCAAGCAGGACCCCGGCCCCTGCAGCCTTGCTTTCCTGCTTCCCAGTGCCCCGCAAAGGGCCTGGGCAGCCACCAAGCAGGCCGAGACCCCCCCTGCCGCCTCTTACCCGCTTCTCGGCAGGCCGAGACCCCCCCCTGCTGCCTCTTACCTGCTTCCCGGTGCCCTCCAACCCTGCTGCCTCTTTCCCATCACGGTCCTGGGTCCTGCGCTGTCCCGCCCTGCAGCCGCTCTGTGCACTCGGGAGGCCCCTCAGCCCGACCTGTGCCCTCTCGCAGTCTGGGACCCCTCGGGGGATGCCCACCTGCTGGCGTGCCTGACCAGCCTGGGTGAGGGGCTTTAAGGCTGCCCACAGCTCCCATTGACCCAACGTCCCAGCAAGGCTGGCTGGACACAGGTTCTGGAGTTTTTTCTCCTATAATTGATACACTGTTCCTTTAAGGCCTGGGGTAATTGATACACTGTTCCTTTAAGGCGGCCTTCTAACTACTAACGAAGCCTCCTCTGCTTCACCTCGCAGCATCTATAATGAAACAATTGTTACTTTTACTGGTTAGGCCGGAGCTGCTCTTTCCTTCAGCTCCAGAGGATTCTATGATTGTTACATTGTTTCAGAACTATTAGAAGCAGTTTAATCGGAGCTGAGCTGAGGGGCGCAGCTTCACTTTCCCTCCTGCTGCAATGGAAAGGGCTGTTTACTCAGGTCCGTGAGTGGCGGCCGCCATGTTGGCTGGGCTAATTTGCATACAGCCGCTCTGATTGGCTGGTGGGCGTGGCTTACCCTGTCTCGGAGAAACGGTTAATTTTAATATTTCGCTTTTATTA
>PVJC01013524.1:0-26040 GCA_004026665.1 Murina feae | reverse complement strand
TCTCATTACAGCTGTCTCTTTAGCATTTCTTATAGTGCTGGTTTAGTGACAATAAACTCCTTTAGCCTTTGTTTGTTTGTTTGTTTTTGTTTTTGTCTAGGAAGCTCTCACCATCTATTTTGAATTATAGCCTAGCTGGATATAGTAATCTTGATTTGATTTCAGATCCTTGCTTTTCATTATGTTGAATATTTCATGCCATTCCCTTCTGGCCCACACAGTTTCTGATGAGAAATCAGCTGACACCCTTATGGGAGCTCCTTTGTAAGTAGAAAATTGTGTTTTTTTTCTTGCTTATTTTAAGATTTTCTCTCATACTTTAATTTTTGTCATTTTAATTATGATGTTTCTGGGTGTGGACCTGTTTGGGTTCTTCTTGCCTGAGACTCTCTGTGCCTGCTGAACTCGTGTGACTTTTTCCTTCACCAGGTTAGGGAAGTTTTTTGCCATTATTTTTTCAAACACCTTCTCTAAACCTTGCTCACTCTTTTCCACTTGTGGTACTCCTATGAAGTGAATATTGTTTCATTTTATGTCCCACAGCTCCCTTAAGCTGTCCTCCTGCTTTTTAATTGTTTTTTCTTTTTGATTCTCTGATTGAGTGATTTTTTTCTACCTTGTCTTCTAATTTACTGATCCAATCCTCAGCTTTCCCTAATCTGCTCTGTATTCCTTCCACTGCATCCTTTATTAGTACTATGTCATTCTTTATTTGCAGTTGTTCTATTTTCATGGTTACTATATCTTTTCTCTTGCTGTTGAGCATCTTTACCATCATTATTCTGGAATCTATATCAGATAAATTGTTATCTCTATTTCATTTATCTCTTCTTCTAGAGAATTCTCTTTTTCAATCATTGGGGGCTTGTTTTGTTGTCTTCACATTTTGGCTCCCTGTTTGTTTTTATGTCTATGTATGATTCTTGATAGCTAGTGCAAGACAGTGTCAAAAGCTGTTTCTGACTGGCCCTAAGTACAATGTTGGAGCTATCAGCAACTCACAGCTTTGGCTCCCTCTGCTGTGGCTGGGTGCCTTTGGAAAGGACCAAGATGTGCATTAAGGTCTACTTTTCCTAGCCTCAGGCTCTAAATTAGATCAGGCAAAGACTCAAAGCCTCCAGAAACCCATCTCTGCCTACAGTTTGGTTGTATTCTGTCTTGATTAGCCTCAGCCTATTGACCACAGGGTGAGGTGAGAAGTTTTCCAACAGAGTGGGGCAATTGTTTTTGCCAGCAGGTTGATTGTTATTCTCAATCTCTTAATGGGGCTCAAAAACTCCACAGGGTGGGGCAAGGATTTTTCTATTAGGGTAAGGCAAGTGTTTTTCTAAGAGGGTGGGGCAATTGCTTTCACCCCAGCAAAAGCTGCCTGGGTGGTAAAGGTCTGCAGGTGAAAGTTCTGCAGTTGAAAGATATCCTCTGTGGGCACCTTTCTCAATTCTGATGCTCTGGGCTAGGAATTCCAGCTTGTGGTTTAGATCCCAGAGTTCACAGTGGGAATCCCCCACAGCTGAGATATTTATCCAGAAAACTAGCTGATGTCTGTGGGAGCCCAGTTAGGCCCTTTGTACCTCAACACTTCCTACCAATCTCTATGTGGTCTCCACTTTCCATTCTTCATTATCAATTTTCTCTCCAGCTAGTCTTCAGTTGATTATTCAGAATTGTTTTTCTATATTTTAGTTGTAATTCCAGTTTGGTCCTGGGGGGCATGCCAGTGTTGCTCCCTCTTACTCCATCACCATTTTGAAAATTGCACATGTATGGAAAGTTTATAAACATCCCTAGGTCCTATTTTGTTATCTGAAAGATATAATAATATCAAGTCATCTTTACACAAACTGTGTTCCTGATCCTAGTTCTAAAATTCAGAAGAAAATTTTGGCATGGTCTTCTCTGATTTAGGGAAATCAGCCTGATATACATTCTCATTGTTCCAGCTATCACAGTATCATATGCCTCTCTTTTATTATCACAGTGTCGTTTTCTATTTATTTTGTAGTCATTTGATTAAATTATGTCTCCTCACTAAACTGTAGGTCTTTTGGAGGAGATAACTTGTTCATTACTTAGTACATATTTTGTTTCTAGTAGCAATTGAAAGGAATATGAATCTGGATAAAAACTACAATAGTCAAGGATCTTACAAATTATGTATTTATATATTTATTCATCCTTATATTCATTTGTCATGAAATTACTCCCATTTTATGACCATGGATTCTGTTGTGTTTTGGTGAGACAGGCATGGATTTGCAGAAAGTGTCACTACCCCATGGATCATAGAGTTAAGAGCAAGAAACAGCACATACCAATATACAAATATTTTTATTCAAGTATGGTTTTTTTAAGTATTAATAAGAGCATGGTGGGCATATAGATTTGACCTAGTTAGGGAGTGATATGAGTAGGCTTTAAAGAGGAAGTGGCATTTAAGCTTATACTTGAAGGATGAGTGCATAGGTACAAAGACATTGCAGAAATAGATTACACACACACACACACACACATGCATGGGTGCAGTTCAAAAAGCAGTGTATGATAAATGCACATTTTATGGTGTAATAAATGTAGTTTAAAAAAACAAAAGATCAGAATGTGTCTTCTTCTACACACACACACACATTTATCATAGCTCAGCTTAAAAAGTCTAAAGCATTATAACTAACAAAAATAAAATTTCTCAAGTAATTAAATGTTTACTGATATAAAACATTTATTCAGCCCTAACCAATTTGGCTCAGTGAATAGAACGTCAGCCTGTGGACTGAAGGGTCCCAGGTTCAATTCTGGTCAAGGGCATGTACCTTGGTTGTGGGCACACCCCCAGTGTGGGGTGTGCAAGAGGCAGCTTATCCATATTTCTCTCCCATTGATGTTTCTAACTCTCTATCCCTCTCCCTTCCTCTCTGTAAAAAATCAATAAAATATTTTTAAAAAATTTATTCATATTCATCTGTAGTTTAACTTTTTTCATTTCCCTATTTCACTACCTTTATTGTATGAGAGCTGATGGTCCACATTATTTTCTTTCTAAATTTTAATAAAGGACAATTTGAACCCAAATACTCTCTTTTCCTCTTTAAGCATTTGCTGTTATAGTTTTGCAAAAAGAAAAAAGAAAAAAATTAAAGTAAATGGGCATAATAAAGGAAGAATATTAGCTTCTAACAAAAAGTTTCTAGAATGGAAAAAGAAAAATCTAAGTAGTTTGGACTAATAGAAGAAAAAGTCAATTTAAATTGCAAACTACATTCAGTAACTTTACATTCAGTAAAAGGATTGGATGTCAGGACTAAGTGTAGAAAGTAGCTGTAAGGAACAGATAAGAATGATTTATAAATGGACAGGTTGATAAGATAAAAATTACTTTGAAATATTGGAATACTTAAAATGATTATCTAAATAAGAGGCTATTTGGGTCTATTAGTTTATCTAAAACATTTTTTTACTATTAACGTTTACATAGGGAATTTTTTCTTAATAATTATTATAAAGATCAGCATCAACCCAGACATTTCTTTAAACATTTGAAATCATAGAGTAATGAGGTTTCCTCTTTATATTTTTACTAGTGGCCTGGTCTGCAGATTCAGGCACACTGAAAAAACATTAATTAGAAGAAAGATCCGTGTGGTAATTACAATACTGCAAAAATTTACATGTCAAAATAGTATATATATATATATATATATATATATATATATATATATATATTATAGTATTTTAAAATACAAAATATTTTAATATTGCTATTCATCTTTTCTCTGTAACAGAAGTGTCAGAGATGAAAGAAAATTAGTAAAATGTATATGAAAATAATATATAAATGATTAATAAATAAACAATAACAAAATGATATATAAACAACAAAGACATAATACAAAAACAACAAAAACATGATATAAAAAAGCATTGATAAAAATGGTTGATAAATTGATTAAACTTATTCTAATATCTCATCACATTAAGAGTAAAAACATTTTCAGAGTGCTTGACTAATTTCCCTTGTGATGAAGTATTTACAACTTTAACTTTAATGTCACATGCTCTTCAAACTCCAGAGAAAGCAACATATAACTATGTCCAAAAATGGGTTCAGGTGGGAATATTCCTATTCTGTCTTATGATTTATTAATAGTCATCGCAAATGCTTGCATCATGGGAAACTGTTTTCAAATTAATTTAATCCAGTGTTAGATTAGGACAAATCAATTCTTGGAATCAGAACGACCTCTCCTTCTGCAGATCCTGTTATTATTTCAGCTTTGATTATGTTAGGTTGCAATTTTTTGATAATAAATCTAGTATCATTACAAAGAGCCCATTTACTATTAAGATTTCTCAGTAGCATGATGATTGCACCTACTTTCAATTTTAATTTATCATACAGCATCCCTGAAGGAGTAACACTATTAAGAAATTCAATTGAAAACTAGAATCCTGGTGCACGAAATTCATGCACAGGTGCTGTCCCTAGGCTTGGCCATCAAATGAAGTGTGAGCATCTGGTGTAGAAGGGCAGGTCCCAGCTGACCTCTGGGCCCTGGGCAGCACCTGGACCCCCAGGCCCCTGTGTGTCCCTCTCCACCTGAGTCATGGCACTCGAGTCCCCATGTGGAGATGCAGTAAGCTGCAGGCTGAGGCACAGCGTGGGCCTCTGGGCCGCCCTGCAGCACCACATGGAAGCCAGGCTGGCAGCACGCTCTCTTCTAGCCAGTCTCAGCAGACTGGCTCCTGCACGAACCACGGTGAGCCTCTGCAGTCCCAGCAGATACGGCCCTGCTCACCAGGAAGCCCATTGGGGCCAGCAGTGCCTCCACTGCCACCCACTGCCAGTGCCTCCTCAACAATGCCTGCCATGTTCTGCGCCGCCCCCCTGGTCAGCACACATCGTAGTGAGTGGTCAAACTCCTGGTCAAAATCTGGTCAAGGGGACCATTTGTATATCAGACTTTTATTATATAAAACTAGAGGCCCAGTGCACAAAAATTTGTGCACTCGAGGGGGTCCTTCAGCCTGGCCTGTTCCCTCTCACAGTCTAGGACCTCTCGGTGGATGTCTACCTGCTGGCTTAGGCCTGCTCCCTGGGCGATTGGGCCTAAACTGGCAGTCAGATATCCATCTGGCAGTCCGGGAGCCCTTGGGGGATGTCCACTTGCCAGCAGGGAGCAGGCCTAAGCTGTAGTCGGACATCCTTAGTGCTGGCAGCCGTCAGCCTGGCTGTAGCTGAACACACTGACCACCAGGGAGCAGCTCCTGCATTGAACGTCTGTGCCCTGGTGGTCAGTGTGTGTCATAGTGACCAGTCATTCCCAGTGGTTCTGCTGTTAGGGTCAATTTGCATTTTACCCTTTTAATATATAGGATAGAGGCCTGGTGCATGGGTGGGAGCCAGCTGGTTTGCCCTGAAGGGTGTCTTAGATCAGGGTGGGGGTCCCGCTGGGGTGCCTGGCCAGCCTGGGTGAGGGGCTGATGGCTGTTTTCAGGATGGCCAAGCCCCCCAGTGGGGACCCTCACCCCATTGGGGTGTGGCCAGCCTGGGTGACAGACTGAGAGCTGTTTTCAGGCTTTCAGGCTGCCCACAGCTCCCATTGACCCAATGTCCCAGCAAGGCTGGCTGGAAGCAGGTTTCTGGGGTGTATTTATTTTCTATAATTGATACACTGTTCCTTTAAGCTGAGGCCTAGGCAGGTAACAAAGCCTCCTGTTGGCTTCAGCTCCGTGGCTTCTATAATTGAAAGAATGTTGCCTTAGTTAGAGGCCCAGCCCGCCTAGGCAGTTTCCTCCATCGCTGGTGCAATGGAAGCCTGCTGTTTGCTTCAGATCCAAGGCTTCCATAATTGAAACAATGTTGCAAATATGTTGCCTGAGCCGGGAGAAGCCCAGCTGGATGGCAGTCAGTTTAGTCCTGGTGCAACAGAAGCCTGCTGTTTACTCCAGCTCCGTGACTGCCGACCTCCATCTTGGTTGGGTTAATTTGCATACACCTGCTCTGATTGGCTGGTGGGCATGGCTTAGGCATCCCATAGAAATGGTCAATTTCAATATTACTCTTTTCTTAGATCAGATAGAACCCTGGTGCATGGGTGGGGGCTGGCTGGTTTGCCCTGAAGGGTGTCCCTGATCAGGGTGGGGGGTTCTCTAGGGGCATAGGGCAGCCTGAGTTAGGGGTCTGTAGTGGTCTGCAGGTCAGTCACACCCCCATTGGGTGAGGGTCCCTGCTAGGAGAGGCATGGCCAGCCGAGGTGAGGGGCTGAGGGCTGTTTTCAAGCTGGCCACACCCCTTCAGGGTGGGGATTCCCACTGGGGTGCCTGATCAACCTGGGTGTGGGGGGCTGATGGCTGTTTAAAGGGTCCCATGCCCCACAGTGGGGATCCTCACCTCATGGGGACATGGCCATCCTGGGTGACTCTCACTCCATGAAGTTGTGCCCAGCCTGAGTGAGGGGCTGAGGGGCTGAAGGCTGTTTTTAGGCTGGCCACACCCTCTGGTGACCCAGGCCCCCAGCCCCTCCTTGAATGGAGGCCAGGGCAGTCTGGAAGCTTGGCTTCCTCTGTTGCCAGGGGCACCCCAAGCCTCCTGCTCACTCCAGCTCCATGGCCTCCTCCATCTTTGTTGGATTATTTTGCATACTTGCCGTGATTGGCTGGTGGGCATAGCAGAGAGATGGTCAATTTGCATGTTTCCCTTTTATTAGTGTGGATATTTATACTATAAATCTTTGGTGTTCCTCTAGGCCATTGCCATCTCTAGTATGTTCAAAAATAAAAACAAGCAATTTTAACGCATGCATAACTGTCACCAAATCTAATAACAAAAGCTAAACAGTGCTTATTAGTTCTCAGTTCTCTTATTTTGTTTAACTCTGCTCTAAACAGGGTCTGTTTAGACAATCAGATGATTTTTGCATTTTAAAAATTAACCTTGGGCCCTGGCTGGTGTGGCTCAGTTGGTTGAGCATTGCCTTGCACACTGAAAAGCCACTGGTTCAATTCCCAGTCAGGTCATATGCCTGACTGATCAATGTTTCTCTCTCTCTCTCCCTTTCTCTCTCTCTCTTACTTTCCCTTCCTCTCTCTCTAAAATCAATAAAAACATTTTAAAAATAAATAATAAAAACTGACTTTGGGGAGAGGAAGAGACCCTTGGGTGTAGAGACAATTATACATGTTTTTGGAAAACTGCTGGATCAGAGATATTATATGTCAGAAGTAAACAGCCCCACTCATTTTGGTAACTTTATTGCTTCTGGCATATTATGATTAGAGATGTGTGTGGCTTTAAAACTAAAAATATTGAATTGCTGAACACACTATGTATTGGACAGCCAGGGCCAAATGGAAGCTCAATCAGCATTTTCTTCCTTCTAAATGTAAATGGCATGATGCAGTGTCCTGTAAATGATGTTGTTTATCATATACTGTCAGAAGATGCTGCTGAAAGATGCATTTCCATTTGTTTCCTTACTTGAGTTTGATTTGTAAAATAAGATTTAAACAGTGGGTGAAATTGTATCTGAATTTTAAGGAAAGACAACCTAATGATGTTTATCATATCAAGAACTAAATCTAGGAATTATTATTCTAACTCTGGCTTCTAGGATTTGAAAGAACAAGGTGTCTGTACGTTTACCTTAAAAATAGTCCAAATGTAATGAATTTTATGGTAATTTCTGGCATTAGCACTGGAAACATAATCTCCTCCAATATGTTCATGTGCATACTACAATTTGTGTACTGGGCTTCTAGAGACCTCTTTTTTCTTACACATTTACAGAACAACTAACAATTTCAAAATATGATGGAGATACTGCTTTTACTTATAAGTATTTTTATAATTCTTCACTGGCTGGGGAAGAACATGGCAACAGATATACACAATTTTTTGGTAGATTGTTATGTGCTCAAAAAATGTTAAAGAAACCTTAATTTACTTTGTCCATCTTCTCAGCCTATTATGCCCAGTCTGTCATCAGTGGGAACCACAAATGCACCTGGGATCTTTAAGCCCTCAATATGACTATTATTACCATAAATACATTTCAAGATTGCCAGTTTTAGAAACTAGGACAGCACCATTCTTAGCTACAGGCATCAGTAGCAACTCACTTTAGAGATCCTCTGCACACCACAAACATTGAAGCACAAAAACATTTTTTTCCTTTTATGATCATATGGAAAAATTTTTTAATGTTTGCTAACAAATTGCAATTATGTTCAAGAGTTGCTCAAACCAAACTGCCATCCTCAGATGAGTGGATGAGTGATGGGGAGTTTGTAAGTGTTAACTTGGAAGTGAAGGGAAAGATGAAAATCTGAGCCTTTATGAACCTCTGAAAGGGTGGCCACTTTTGTTAAAAGTTTACTGCCCTAAGGCACCCAGTGTGCTTACAAGGTTTGCACTACTGCCTCTGGTTTGAAATAGTTTAAATAAGTACTTAAAACTGCCTTGGAAATTCTGAGTTGGAGCTGTGAAGTTGGTGGAGGGAATTTAATTTGTTCTCACTCATTGGGAAGCTTGACCAATTCAGTCAACACCTGGAGTGGGGTTGGGTACAGCCACTATCCAGGAATCCTAGCCCCACCATCACTTTATACAATGCCCTACCCAGTCTTGCTCAGTGAAATCCTAGCCTTGGTAAAAAACAGATCCTCCAGTTGGAGTGGGATCCATCCTCAATGGGCTGGGAGTGCTAGGCAGGAATGCCTATTGGATTATGGGTGTAGCTGTCTTTATGAATTATGTATTTGCAATGTGCATCTTGATTTGTACTTTGCCCCTGACCTCAGAATTATTAGAGACTAGGGGCCCAGTGCACAAAAATTTGTGCACTTGGGGTGTCCCTCAGCCTGGCCTGTGCCCTCTCACAGTCTGGAACCCCTCAGGGGATGTTCACCTGCTGGCATGCCTGGCCAGCCTGGGTGAGGGGCTGATGGCTGTTTGTAGGCTGGCCAAGCCCCCCAGTGTGGACCCTCACCCACTGGGGTGTGGCCAGCCTGGGTGAGGGGTTGAGGGCTGTTTTCAGGCTGCCCACAGTCCCTTCAGTGTTTGGGTCCTTACTAGGGTGCCTGGGAAGGCTGGGTGTGGGGCTGAGGGCTGTTTTCAGGCTTTCAGGCTGCCCACAGCTCCCATTGACCCAATGTCCCAGCAAGGATGGCTGGAAGCAGGTTTCTGGGGTGTATTTGTCTCCTATAATTGATACACTGTTGCTTTAAGCCAAGGCCTAGGCAGGTAACGAAGCCTCCTGTTGGCTTCAGCTCCTATAATTGAAAGAATGTTGCCATGAGCAGAGAGAGGCCCAGCCGGCCTAGGCAGACAGTTTACTCCTGGTTCAATGGAAGCTTCCTGTTTACTCTAGCTCAGTGACTGCCAGCCTCCATCTTGGCTGCGTTAATTTGCATACAGCCACTCTGATTGCTGGTGGATGTGGCTTAGGTGTCCCATAGAAACAGTCAATTTCAATATTACTCTTTTATTAGATAAGATGGGCCTAAAATGAGGAACTTTCTTGGCATCAGATTAAGATAGCATCAGATGACTTAAAATATCACTAACTCTACTTTACATTGACTTAAGGAGCCCTTTGTTTGATTCAGTTTCTTCACATATTCTATACTTTCATGCATGGGGGTGAGGTTGTCCCTCAGCCCAGCTTGCACCCTCTCCAATCTAGGACCCCTCGGGGGATGTCCGATGGCCAGTTTAGGTCCAACCCCTGTGGAATTGGGCCTAAATCGGCAGTCGGACATCCCTCTGACAATCCAGGACTTCTGGCTCCCAACCACTCACCTACCTGCCTGCCTGATTGCCCTTAACCACTCACCTGCCAGCCTTATCAACACTTAATTGCTCCCATGCTAGCCTGACAACCCCCAACTGCCATCCCCTGCCAGCCTGGTTGCCCCCACTGCCCTCCTCTGCAGGTCATCTTGTGGTGGCTATCTTGTGATGACATGGATGTGGCCATATTATGACCACATAGGGGCAGCCCTCTTGTGACCACATGAGCCAGCCATCTTGTGTGAGAGTGTGATAGTTAATTTGCATATTACCTCTTTATTATATAAGATAGGATAATAAAGAGCTAATATGCTAATTAGACCAAGCAACCAAATAACCTTCTGGATATCCTTATAGATGACGTTCCAGACAAACCCAGGGCTATGAGCTGTGAGGGCCAGCCAGGGCTGTGAGAGCTGAGCCCCTTGCATGAATTCTGCGCATTGGGCCTCTATATATATATAAAACCTAAGCGACCATTATGACCGATCGTCTGAATGACTAGTTGATTGGTCACTATGATTCACACTGACCACCAAGAGGCAGATGTTCAACACAGGAGCTTCCCCCTGTTGGTTAGTACACTCCCACAGCCAACCTCCCATGGCTAGCCAACCTCTCATGGCTGGCCAACCTCCTGCAGCCCCACCCCCTGGTTGGCCAGCCCCAATAGTCCCTGATCGCCGGCCAGGCCAAGGGACCACACTCATGCACGAATTCATGCACCAGGCCTCTAGTAAATACATATCTGTATAGAGAGAGCCTCCAAGTCCTAATATACTATGATGGATTTTACATTATTCTGAATGCTAACTCATGATACAATGATGATACACATTTGCCATTTATAGGATTTTACATGGCTGCACTCTACATTGTAGACATTTTAGGACTTTGGAGAACAAAAGTACTTTAAGCTCAATATCACTTGCTTAGAAAAATCAGCAATACAATCAATACTTTATACAAATACAATTTATTAATAACATCAATATAATATATGTACTTAAAATTGGTAAAATATAGATATATTACTTTTTCCAAGTACTACTTAACATCTTTCATAACATCTATTTTTTTATATAGTTTTGAAAAAAATTTTAATTTTTCATAACAGATAGTTCCATGATTTCTATGTAAAAGACAATCTCAACATGGCTGATATCAGGCATTTCAAATATCATGGACAAGTCTTGACAATGGGTTTAAAATAGTGAAGAAAATTTGTAAAGTAAAATGCATTAAGTGCCTATAATAATGCCAAGCAATGTAAAAGAGACTTTAAAAAGAAAATCTGATAAGATTTATTTTTAGGAGCTAGTTTGTTTTTTTTTTTTGTAAGAGAGACATACATAACTAGATAATTCTGCCATGAAGTTATCAATGGTACAATGTTGAAAGGAGAAAAGGGCTTTGAGAATTTAGAGAAAAGGTATGACAAACTCTACTTGGAGGAATCCATAAACATATTCTGTTTGTTATAAATGGAGCTAGTAGTTTGCAAGGCTAGGAAAAGAGGAATAACATTTCTTGAGTTCTATAAAACTATCATTCTATGACTATAGCTAAAAGATAGCTTGTCAGGAAAACTGAGCAATTTCACTTGTGTGGACATAGAGTTAGGTGAGAATAGGTGTGCTGGGCAGTAGTCAAACATATTAGTAAAGGTAATGAAGTGGGAAGGCGGGTGTATGCTGTCTTTCTCATAAGCCCTTGGGACTTGGAGAAACTCTTAATTTAATGGAGGTTTTGCATAAATGTTACTGTAATGTCATACATATATGTGAAAAGTAATCTTGACAGAGTGAAGAGCATTGACTACTGGGGATAGGTTAGTTACAAAGAAAACAGTGAGAAGATTTACAACAATGTACACAGAAGAGGCTCTCAAGGCTGAAATTTTATCAGTAACAATAGATTTGGGGGGATGAAATACTTAATTCATTCATTAAAGATAATTTATTGATAATAGGGTAGAGTTTTGAATATAATAGACAAGTTATTAACTATGGTATTATGAAGGCAAAAATTTCAGGTTCTAGTAATGGTGAGTGAGAGTGTATGTGTGTGTGTTGGGGAAATTAGAAAAGAAAATGAAATAATTTATGAGAAAAAAATGGGAGTTATGTTTGGAACACAATATTACACAGTGCATATATGATAGAAAAATTGATTTTTAGAGAAAGATGAAACAGTTAACTTGGGTATCTATCTACCTATAGAGATATCATTCTAGGATACAAAGATGAATGCCAGGCTTTAGCCAAAAAAAGTAACAAGTGGAGATAATTATTTGGGAGTTAATGGCGTGAAGACAACATGCTGAATTATAGGAGTGAAAGGAAATCACTTTGGGGAAATTAAAAAAGACTCTGAGAAACATGATGTATTCATTTAGGACTGCTTTCAGAATGAGGCATCAAATCTAATAAAAGAGTAATATGCAAATTGACCATCACTCCATCACATCTAAGCCATGCCCATCAGCCAAGCCATGCCCACCAGCCAATCAGAGGGACTATATGCAAATTAACCCAGCAAAGATAGCAGCTGGCAGCTACAGAGCTGGAACAAGCAGGAGGCTTGCCCTGGCGATGCAGGAAGCTAAGGTTCCTGTCTGCCCTAGGCCTGCTGTGGCAACAAAATTTCCACAACAAAATTTCAATTATAGAAGATAAATAAACGCCAGAGACCTGCTTCTAGCCTTGTGCTCAAAAAAGTGCTGGGAGCCTGGGTTGTCAGGGGCAACCCAACCAGGGCTCTAGTTAAAGCAACAAAGTTTCAACTTTAGAAGTTAAATAAATTCCAGCCAGCCTCGCTGAAAACAGCCATCAGCCACTCACCCAGGCTGGCCAGGTACCCCAGCAGAACCCCCTGCCTGAAGGGGCTGTGGCCAGCCTGAAAACAGCCATCAGCCACTCACCCAGGCTGGCCAGGCACTCCAGCGGGAACCCCACCATGATCTGGGATACCCTTAAGGACAAACCAGCTGGCCCCCACCCATGCACAGGCCTCTATCCTATATAATAAAATAGTAATATGTAAATTGATCCTAAAAGCAGAACCACTGGGAATGACTGGTCACTATGACACACACAGACCACCAGGGAGCAGATGCTCAATGTAGGAGCTGCCCCCTAGTGGTCAGTGCACTCCCACATGGGGAGCTCTGCTCAGCCACAAGCCAGGCTGCCAGCTGCCAGTACAGTGATGGTGGGAGCCTCTCTTGCCTCCTTAGCAGTGCTAAGGATGTCCAACTGCAGCTTAGGCCTGCTCCCTGCTGGCAAGTGGATATGCCCTGAGGGCTCCCGGTCTGCCAGAGGGATGTCTGGCTGCCAGCTTAGGCCCAATCCCCCAGGGAGTAGGCTTAAGCCAGGAGGTGGACATCTCCTGAGAGGTCCCAGATTGCTAGAGACCACAGGCTGGGCTGAGGGACCCCCACCCCTGAGTGCACAAATTTTTGTGCACCAGTCCTCTAGACCTATCTAATGAAAGAGTAATATGCAAATTAACCATAACACCCTCACTCAATCACTCTGTCAGAAATATGGCTGTGGACACAGAACTGGAACAAGCAGGAGTCTTGTGTTGTCACTGGTGATGGAGAAAGCAAAGCTTTCCACTTGCCCTGGCTGGCTCTGAGCTCTGCTCAAGGTTCCAAATTTCAATTATATAAGGTAAATGAAACCCAAATACCTGCTTCCAGCCCGCAGGCTTGACCAGCCTGAAAACAGACCTAAGCCCCTCACCCAGGCTAGCCAGGTACCCCAGTGGGGAACCCCCCAACTCTGAAATGGGTGTGGCCACCCTGAAAATGGCTCTCAGCCTTTCACTCAGGCTGGCCAGGTACCCGAGCAGGATTCCCCCACCCTGATCCAGGACATTCTTTAGGGCAAACCAGCCAGCCCCCACCCATGCATCAGGCCTCTATTCTATATAATAAAAGGGTAATATGCAAATTAGGCATCATTCCATCACAAAGATGGCCACTCCCATAGCCACAAGATGGTGGTGTCTATAGCTACACCCTATCTAATAAGAGAGTAATATGCAAATTAGGCATCGCTCCATCACAAAGATAGCCACCCTCATGGCCACAAGAGAGTGGCGCCCAGTCCGGCTCAGCCCTGCCACTGAAGTGGTCAAGCCTGTTAGCAAGGCAGGTGGTGGGAGAGGTGGGGGCCTGAGGGGCAGAACTGGTGATCAGAAGGGGTTGGGGGTCCCCTGTCCAGGCCAAAGGCCTTTGTCAGAGGCCCCAGACATGAGCAAGAGCAGACCTGGTGATCAGAGGGGGCAGGGGCAGAGCCTGTGATCAGAGGGGTATGAGGGTTCCCTGCTCAGGCACAAGGCCTGAGCCAGAGTTCTCAGGCCTGAGCAGGGCCAAGGCCAGAGATCACAGGGGCCTGGGCACTGGTGGGGCCAGCAAAGCAGAGTTTGAGGGTCCCCTGCCCAGACCTGCATCCTTGGCCAGAGGTTATAGGCCTGGGCAGGGGTGGAGCCAATGATCGGAGTGAACTACAGAGGAAACACCTTTTCTTACTGCTGATTGGATAAGCTCCCTGTATGCCACTGGTAATATTCTAAGTAACTTGGGTAATAAGAATCCAAAAAGGTGATCTAGGGTTTTTCCACCATACTCCTGGAGAAAAAAAATGAAGGTCCACTGCTGGAGGGTTAAGAAATGTCATATCCTGCCCTAGCCAGTTTGGTTCAGTGCATAATGCCTCAGCCTGCTGACTGCAGGGTCTTGGTTCAATGCTGACCAAGGGCATGTACCTAGGTTGCAGGCTCCTCCCTGGCTGGGGCCCAGGTCAGAGTACATGCAGGAGGCAACCAATCAAAGTGTTCCTCTCACTTTGATGTTTCTCTCTGTTTTTCCATTCTCCTCCACATTCTCTAAAAATCAATGGAAACATATCCTCAGGTGAGGATAAAAAAAAAAAGAAAGAAATGTCATACCCTATGAAAGACACATCTTGAAAATGCCTAAAGAAAGTTGTCTTTTCTTTATGGTGAAGGGACTGGAGTCTGTGTTGATGAAAACACCTTGGTAGCTGTGATGACTGGCAGTGGCTGCTGCAGCAGGGTGATGGGGCTGGTGGATTCTCCTGATTAGCCTGGTTGCCTCCCACAAAGGGAGACCAGATTGCAGCTTAGGCTCATTCTCCAAGGGGAGCAGGGAATGGGTCTAAGCTGTCAGTAAGGACACCCCCTGAGAGCTTCCAATATGTGAGAGGGGGCAGGCTGGGCTGAGGAACCACTTCCCCAGTGCACAAATTTCATGCACTGGGCCCCTAGTCCTATATAATAAAAAGGTAATATGCAAATTGATTCTAACAGCAGAACCACTGGGAATGACTGGTCAATATGACATACACTGACCACCAGGGGGCACATGCTCAATGCAGGAGCTGCCCCAGGTGGTCAATGCACGAGCCAGGCTGATGGCTACAGTACAGCAGTGGTGGCGGGAGCCTCTTCCGCCTCCTCAGCACTGCTAAGGATGTCCAACTGCTGCTTAGGCCTGCTCCCTGCTGGCAAGTGGACATCCCTGAGGGCTCCTGGGCTGCCAGAGGGATGTCTGTCTGCCATCATAGGCCCGATCTCCCAGGGAGCAGGCCTAAACCACAGGTCAACATCCCCCAAGGGGTTCCAGATTGCAAGAGGGCTCAGGCCATGCTGAGGGACCCCTTCTCCCCCCGCCCCCTGAGCCTCTAGAATTATAATAAGAAAAAAAATTGAGATCACTGTTCTGAACAATTAAGAAACTTTTGATTACTTTAACAAGAATATGTTTAGAATAAATCAGAGTAAAGGAACTCAGAACTTAATTTATTGAGTGGTCAATGAACATTAGGCAATTTGAAGAGAAAGGAATAAAGAAACATTTTAGTGGACTAAGCAGATGAAGGGGGAATTTTGCTTGTTTGTTTTGTATTTTTGTTTTAGTATTTTTAACAGGAGATGTCAGCCTGTTTTCTAGATATGGAAGCCAGAGGAGATTGCAGCTTTTGAGAAGAGAGGGGATAATTAACTGGGCAAGATCTCAGGGGGAAGGCTAGAGAAAATAGAGCCCAATGAAAAGGTTATGGGGAGTAGAAAAAAGGAAAGTCACCTTTTCTTTGACAAAAGAAAGCATTAGACATAGAACATTTTTGTGCCATTTTAATCTAAAATTCATAGAAACACTACTGAGGGAAAAACAAATTGCTTTCTTTTAAAATGCTCTTAGGCAGCTGACATTCTATTCCAGCTACAAAATTAAATCACACTTATAATAGTGGACAAAGCCTATGGCTATGCTGAGGTCTTATATATGCTCTCAAAAATACAGAGATAAATTTTTGTATTAATGCATACAGAATAGAACTCCATATAAGAAGAGATTTCATTAGCTGCTAATGAAAATTTATGTCTACACCTCCCACATACTACTTTAAAGTCTGTGGTAATATTAGTAATAATGGGAGTGTGGGAGAAAAATACAATATTGTATCAAT
This sequence comes from Murina feae, assembly GCA_004026665.1. Lineage (NCBI taxonomy): Eukaryota > Metazoa > Chordata > Mammalia > Chiroptera > Vespertilionidae > Murina > Murina feae. The sequence continues at coordinate 9,756 of PVJC01013524.1, read as the reverse complement.
ATTGTAGCAATAACAAATTTAGGAAACTGAGTATGACACTCATATATAATGCAAGTCTCTGGGTTTCAAGAAAATTTGGGGAAGCCTCTCCCAAATATTGATTTTGCTTTTTCAAGTGATTACATTGAAAAATGGTTAGAACACAAATATTGTAATGTTATGAAAACAAAACTAAACTCATACAAACTTCATAACTTTGATATTATATAGAATGTGTGAACATGAGCCATTTTATTAATAGCTTCTCTATAGATCTATTGTCCTTATTTTTTCTCATTTTGTTTTTCTTACTTTCTTATTTGTTTTGTATCATTGCGTGTATTTTGTTGCCTAAGCTCATTTTTGAAACCAGTCAAATATATAAATGAATAAAATGACATCGATATCACTTTGCATAACAATTCATTTATTCATTCTAACAAAAATAAATTGGATTTTTTCAACATTATAAATAACTAGGGGCCTGGTGCACAAAAATTTGTGCACTCGGGAGATCCCTCAGCCCGGCCTGTGCCCTCTCATAGTCTGGGACCCCTCTGGGGAGGTCCACCTGCTGGCATGACTGTTCAGCCTGGGTGAGGGGCTGATGGCTGTTTACAGGCTGGCCAAGCCCCCCAGTGGGCTCCCTCACCCCATTGGGGTGTGACCAGCCTGGGCGATGGGCTGAGGACTGTTTTCAGGCTGCCCACAGCCTCTTCAGGTTTTGGGTCCCTACTGGGGTACTTGGCCAGCCTGGATGAGGGGCTGATGGCTGTTCAGATAGGTCTAGTCAGGGCAATCTGTCCACATGAACTGCTGTCACTATTCAGCCCAACACTGTCTGAATGGGACTAGAAATGAACCACAGCAGCCTAGTGGGCTGAACCCAGAGTGGTTTGGTTGGTGATTGATCACAGATGAGCCCTGGCCATTAGCCCTTTGCACTAATAGTTGGATTGTTCCAAAGGGGTTAACCCTATGGCTTGGATCATGGGAAGCTGAGATTTAGATAATCATGAATGACCCTTGTAGGGTCAGAATATGTAGAAATACATTTGGATTCCCCTGCAAGATTCTGAAGCCATCCTTACTATCTTCCACCTTCCACCTCAGAAGATCCTTACACTCCTGGAAATCAGGAACAGATTCCCAGTCCCAAGTATGAGCCTAGCCACTGACCCTGCAATAGATACCGCAGGTTGGGTACATAGGAAAGGTGGCCACTGTAGCTCCTGGATGCTATGGCATATTGCTTAGGATGGCGGATAGTCATAGAAATAGTGTCTTGGTTAATGCAGTACCAGCATGTCCTGTGTATTCTAAACAATGTCCAAGGCAACTGCCAAAAGAGTTGGGGGCCATCCACCAGAGTTCCCAATCAATGAGAAATTGACAAATTGCTTATATTGATCCCTTCTTCTGAGGGCTCTAAATCTGCTTTGGTTTGTGTGGACCCTGCCTGTGGCCTAATCAAAGCTTTCCTGTTGCCAAGCAAACCAGATTGCCCACCACCGGGGAATTAGAAGCTGAGTACCATGTACAGACACCCTCATCAAGGAGGCAGTGATCAGGGATCCTATTTCAAAGGTTATGATATGCAAGATTGGGCAAAGAACATGATATCGAGTGGAGATCTCATCTCCCTTATAACCTATGAGCAATAGGGTTGGTAGAAAGGAAGAATGGGTTATTAAAGCAGTAGATTAAGTTACTAACAGGTAAAACTACCTTGGCCAGGTAGACTGAAGTACTTTTCCAGGCTTTAATACCTTTAAAGGGTCACCCAGCAGAGACTACTGCCTCATATGTCAGAGTGGAGACCTCTGTACCAAACATTATAAAGGTATGAAAGTCTTGGGAGACAGCCCTTGTCCCAACTCTGCCTGGATCAACATTGAATGCCGCTGAGACACTAAGCCCCATCATACCTGGGGAAGGGGACCTCTACTGGAATTTGCAATGGGAAATCCCACTGGGATGAGTGGGTTACTTCACACCCAATTCTCACTAGGATCTCACTATCAATGAGAAAGTACCCAAGCTGGACATGTTGAAACACATTATACCTAGACTGGAGCATGCACCATTGAAACAGGGCAGGAAGTGGGAGCCTTGATGTGGCATGTCACCTAAGACAGCAGGCCCACTAATTGCCTTTCTACAGCAGGCCCACTAATAGGCTAGAGAGGCCTGCTGCCCACATATCCAACATGGGGAGACATGGCCTCTGATTGACCCTTTACCTGGACCTGGGCAAGGAGAGGCTCTTTACCCTCTCCCCTGTTCTTGGAATGCAATGCTCCCCATGCTGTTCCCTCAGGAGAAGCTACTTTAAAGTCAAAGTCTCGAGACAGCAATGTTTTAAATTTCACGTGGGAAAATCCTGGAATGCAAATCTATGTAGTGTTTTCTTCACATCTTCACTCCGACGGTGTAAACACTGTAAGGAAAGAGGCACCTTTAACGGAGGATTGTAGATGGCACGACAGCAGTGGCCCTGAAGGCATAGCCTTAATAAGGGAGTGTTGATACATAATCAGTTCTGCCTCAGTAATTGTCAGAGTAAGACAGTCTTCATGAAAACCACTTTATCTTTCATTTTTTTTTTAAATATAGTTTTATTGATTTCAGAGAGGAAGGGAGAGGAGAGAGAGAGATAGAAACATCAATGATGAGAGAATCATTGATCAGCCGCCTCCTGCAATGGCCCCTTCTGGGGATCCAGTCCACAACGTGGGCATGTGCCCTGATCAGGAATCGAACCCGCGACTTCCTGGTTCATGGTTCCAGGCTCAACCACTGAACCACAGCAGCCGGGCCACTTTAATCTGTGTGACATCTGGGTCTGTTCCAGCTCCGAATTGAAAATCCTTCCCTCCACTGAGTGTCAGAAGCAATAACTGAAAAAAACGCCAGCCGTTGTCAGCAGAGCAACCCCTGGGAAAGCGGGGTCGAAAGGCGCCCGGCTAAGGGCCCGCAGCTGCGGGAGCTCAAGGCCCGGCTCGGCCAGAGGAATAAGCAGGAGGGCATGGGGACTGGGGGGAAATACCGCGGGACTTGGGCCCCTGCTGCCTCGGGAGAGGTAGCCCCAGGAAACGGAGGGCGGCTTCCGGCTTCTTGAGGTCCAGAACCTGCTGCAGGGACTCAGAGGACCTCAGCTAATGGAGTTGCACCAGCTTCCGTTGGGTGGTCTCCACAGAAAACGTCTTTTTACTGGGATTTAGAAGTAAGTCATGCCCTTGTATCCAGGGTTTCAGTCGGTATTTCCGTTTCACACTTTTGTTTTTTTTTTAAAGGAAAGCCTCTGTGTTGGAGGGTTAGATCCAGGTGCCGGGTTAGCTTGGAGGGTTAGATCCAGGTGCCGGGTTAGCTTGGAGGGTTAGATCCAGGTGCCGGGTTAGCTGGCGCTGTTCTTGCTGAAGTCATAGATGCCCCAAGACAGTATTGACAAGTAGTCCCACGTGAACTGCCCTGAGTCATGGTGTTGCTTTCGCCCGAGGGGCGTGATGAGTGTGGCGGTTTGTGCTGGCGTGTGCGCATTGCTATGGTAACAGGGAGCTGATAGTTTACACCTGCTGTCTAGCTTGGGGGCTCTGATCTGAGGAAGCACATCCACCACAGGCCTGCAGATGCTGGGCAGTCAGAGCGCGCTCCTGGCGTCCCCCATTCGTGCCGCTGCGTTTGCTTGAGATGCATTTCCTTAGTTCAGGGCTTGTTTTGTATCCTTTTCTTGCAAGAACCCTAGATTCCTAAGCGTTATAATTGCAAGTCTCGTGCTAGTTCTTTAGCAGCTAAAACTTGCTTACCACCTTTCCTGGAGCCTCCAACAAGAACCACACACACTAAAGCAAGCAAACACCAGAAGAGGTGGAGGGGATGCAAGGAAGAGAAGAAAACAATACACAAAAACAAGATAAAAATCTATAGCTTGTATCATTGAGAAGAAAAGAAAAGGTATTTATTGCATCCAAAGCAATAGACTTGGATACTTTTTTGGGGGAAAAATTCGTGAAAAGTTTGGAAGATAAAATAGAGGAAATTGAGGAAAAGGCAGAGAGATGGAAAATAGTGGAGAAATTCCCCATATGTTTAAATATTCTCTAACAGAACTACAATATTAGAGAAATGGAATGTGGGAAAATTAGCAAAAATATAATTCATTAGTCTCTAGAATGGCAAAAAAAATGACTCCATATTAATGACTAATTAACCAAGTACTAGCCCAAAGTATTAAAATAGTACCAACCACAACATGCCCTTATTATGCAGTTTATAACAGAAATAGAAGAAAAGGTTTCAGAGTGAGAGAGAGACAAAAAATAACAATGCACTAAAACACAACATTGTATGATTATAGAATTCTATCAGTGCAGAGACAAATCTAAAACATTTTTGAAGGAGAATTATTTTAAACAGCTATCTATAAAGAAAAATGACTGTAAAGGTCATTTAAAATTTATAAAATTAAAAATTTATAATATAGCTATATTCTGACATTTTTGTAAGTTAAGTTAATAAGCATATGCCTCCAAAAATGCATCAAAATTGTTTTCATGACATGGAACAAAATGTTATAGTTTTATGTGTATGTAAAACCTTTCACAAATTTGCACATCACCCTTATTTGTAGGAGATACACTAATCTTCTTGGTATTATTCTAGTTTTCATATTTGTGTTGCTAAGGCAAGTACTACTATGAGATTTTGATGAATATAAATACTAATAACTGAAAAACACTCGATCATAAAAATTATTTGAAATGTTGCAAGTAGTGATCGCATATACTTCAACAGAAGAGACAACAAGTCTTTCTAACTCACAAACTATCCTGTGCTCTACCTAAGGTCACTAGAAAATAAAACATTGCTGGATTTATTTTAACAATTATTTGTTATATATGTTAGAACATGTTAAGCATTTTAATTTAAAAAAGGTAAATTGTAGAAATGTTCATTTTGATCACTGAAACACATGGTAGTGACTGGATATCTTTCCTTACAATCATAGGTTTCTAGTATGTAACAGTGATATATAATCACCTAAGAACAGGCATCACAGCTTTACAAGAGGTGTTTATCATTGTGTCATTTGATTCCTTCTTGTGTTATGCAATCTGGGTACCAGTCTGCCAGGAAATTTAGCCTCTTCATTTAAAAAAAACACAAAAAACAAACAGAAACACTTTCTAAGAGCAGTATCAATATTCTGTTATTTTTAATTCTTACCAAAGAAAGTTATCTCTCTCCTTCTGCCCTCTTTTATATTGAATGATTTGCATCTTGATAGCAGAGAGAAATGCTTTTTTGCCATTAAAATAAAGACTCCATAAAGAATACTTCTCCAAGCTGACGTGCTTGTGTGCATGCCTGTGTTAATTTCATCAGGGCTTAATCTTTAACGGTACCATTAGAGATTTCTTAGCACAGGCTTTCTGTTTGTAACCTCATAAAAGTGATTTTTGAAGGAGGAATGATCTTTGTTGTGTTACTTATTTCACACAATGCGGCTCAGTAAATAAATTATGCACAGATACAGTTTATTATATAAAGGACAGTCTCTGTACATAGCAAAAGAGGACTGCGCCTGCATGCTCAGCACTAACTCCTCATGCTCTTTGTATTTGTGCCAATGCACTTTTGGTAATATTAATTGAGAAGAGCCACATGGCATTTTAAATAGAGTCATGGGATCTGTCCCATTATACAGCTGAGTAACTATACAAAACACCCATCAGTACTGACCACACCATCGAATATTGCATTGTGGCATCAACCCAAGGCATTACACTTATCTAATCATTGACTTTACATTTACCTCAGTCTATTTCAAGACAAGATATGAAGTGCTTGCTGCAAAATTACATTTCAAGCAATTTCTGATAAAGGAAGGAAATGAACTTTCAATGGAGCAATTGTTTTCTAAATGGATTTCTGAGACACAGTATTTTGGGACCTGAGTTCATTGACCAAGAGACACAGGTTGAAAGGGTACATGTCTCCCGCAGAAGAGAGAGTTGCAAGGAGATTGTTTCTTCCCTGAATCAGAGCTGTCCTAAGCCAAATTTAAAAACTTGCTCACAGAACCAATTTCTTTTGATTCCTTAAAATGAAATGTTAAAATTCTATAAGCACAGGGTCATCTTGCATCTTTTGGGACATTTTAAAGAGAAAAGCACAGTCGATGGTTCAAGGATTGGAAATGGCATATAGGACCTTTCACTCCCTTGCTGAAGATCAGTTGACAATATATGTGTGGCTTTATTTCTGGACTCTCTTCTACTGATCAGTATGTATGTTTTTACTAGAGGCCCGATGCATGAAATACATGCAAAGGGCTCGGCCTGCGCAGCCATGGTGGCTTGCCTGGGCCCTCACAGCCCTGGCTTTGTCCGAAAGGTCGTCTGGAAAGACATCCGGAGGTCATTCGGCTGTCCAGTCTAATTAACATATTATGCTTTTATTACTATAGATTACTATGGATACCAGATACGAAACTTTTAATTACTGTAGCTTTATAATATATTTTGAAATCAGAAAGTGTGATGCTTATTGATTTAGTGTGATGGATATAGATTTATTACCAGGACTTACAGTCAATGTATGATGGCTATTAACATTGACTGTTAACATATCTAATTCATTACTATATTGAAAGCAGTCTGTTTTGGAGTTATACCTCCCATGTTCCAGAAAAGAAAATGTTTAATGATCACTCAGTGATGAGATTCTTGAACAATTTTAACTGTTTTTGAAAGTTCAGTTTAAAAATGTGATGTGATTGGACAGTAGGTAACTAAAAAAACATGCAGTCACTATCATTCAGGAATATAATATTTCTTTACTCTGGATAGTATATTAAATGCAAGCATTCTAATTTTAATTGGCTTTCTTGATCTGCCCTCTTTTTCCAGAGACTCCTGCAAGTTGCACTAATATAACTTCTAAAATTTTTTTTACTGTGACTATTTTGACTACAAACAGTAACAAAAGCAAGCATTTACTAGGGTTTTACCAAGAATCAGTCACTTTAAATACATTAGTTCAACTCACTACGTTCATCGGAAATACAAATTATATAAGGTGAGGATTTTAATTATTTTTTTAAAAGATGCCAGCAGTCAAAATCAGAACAGATGACTTTGAAACAACTTTTGTATGCTAGAAAGTTACTCTCTTTTCTAGTCCAAATTTTGTAGATATGGTAGTAAAGGTAAATGCAGAGAATAATTATAATAAAGTACTTCTGTAAAGTACCATTCATATGAATAGCTCAAAGCACTTCTTATTGCATTACCTCATTAATCTTTGTAGTATCCTACTGAATGTGGGTGGCAGGAATTTTATTTCTCTTTTATGGACATTTTTAAAATAAAGTGAAATGAACTTCAACTTCCAGGTGCTTTTTTCTGTAGCATATCAATGACTGCTTGAACTAAAAGGCTTAAATCTCCTATTCCAAAGTTCTTCACTAACTTATTAAATCATACTTTTAACTAATAGCTATAGAGTATAATGTACATTTTAAAATTATTGAAGAGTCGGAAAGAAGCCTACAACTTAACCAAGAAAGATTGTTGTGTGTGTGTGTGTGTTTTCAAATAGATATGATAGGCAGTGGGTGTCAAGAAAGGTTTGAATTAGGGATGACATAATAAGACCTAGCATTATAAATATTCATTTTTATCAAGTAAACAAGGAAGGGATCTCTGTTGAGCTTTGTGCAAAAGTCCTCTCTAGAACTTATGACTTAACAGCCTGCTATCCAAGATTGATAATAGAGGCAGGGCTTAAGGAGATTTGGTCTGAGTCACTTCAATTTAAGATATATTCGGCAAGCCCCTATGATGGCTCCAAATTTTTAAATGGGAGTAAATTTCTCCGTGAGTTATAGATCCCTCAGCCTGAAAACTTGAAGGCTTATTCATTCACGAGGTTGGTGTTTAGTATTGGTAGTTGGCTGAAGCCTCGGCTCTCTCCATGAAGTCTCTCCGTAAGGTCTCTTTTCTAAGACATCCTCACACCATGGAAATTGGGTTCCAAGGGTAATTATACTGACTAGAGAGCAGGACAGAAGCTTTATCTTATTCATGACCTAGTTAACTTCCTATACTACTACCCTGAGCAGTCGCAGGCACCCATTTTCTGTTGAGAAGTATTAGTCATGATGGAAGATGACAGAGGATAGTGTTGCCAACTATAGGAGGACCAAGAATTAAAATATTGCTGCCCTGGCCAGGTGGCTCAATTGGTTAGAGCATCATCCCATACACCAAAAGGTTGTGGGTTCAATTCCAGGTCAGAACACATAACCTGTGTTGCGGGTTTAATTCCTGGTTGAGGGGTATATGGGAGGCAGCCAATAAATGTTTCTCTCTTTCTGTTCCTCTGCCTGTCCCTTTCTCCCTCATCACCTTTTCTCCTCTCTCTGAAATCAATAAACATAACTTTGGGAGAGGATTAATAAAAAAGTATTAGAATATCATCAAGAGGATATAATCTGCTTGTGTATCATTATTTTTTATAAGAGATTATCAGTGATAATCTCTTTTTAAAAAAATACATTTTATTGATTTTTTACAGAAAGGAAGGGAGAGTGATAGAGAGTTAGAAACATTGATGACAGAGAAACATCAATCAGCTGCCTCCTGCACACCCTCTACTGAGGATGTGCCCATAACCAAGGTACATGCCCTTGGCCGGAATCGAACCTGGGACCTTTCATTCCTCAGGCTGACGCTCTACCTACTGAGCCAAACCAGTTAGGGCTTGTGTATTATTCTTGATACAAAATGTCTGCATTGCCTAAGAGGTGATGACTGTTTGATTTTTATAGTAGTCACTTATTTGCATTTCTTTATAATTTTTGTCCCTTTTTATGTATCAATGAATGACATATTTTAGTTTTGGCTATCTTTTGTAAACTGTGTCAAACTGCAGTCATTCTTATGTGTCTTACCTTTCTCAGTCAAAATTATGCATGTGAGATTGATTCATTTGTAGCTCATTCTGAGGGTTAGAGTGCATTCATCTCTAGTATTAACCAAAGCCATCACAGTTAGTTTATTTCTATGGGATCAGTGAATAGTGAGCTCAACATGAAGCCTCTAATCATCCCCCAGAGACCTCAACTGGAGGTTATCTTGGGCTAGATCATATACCTGGAGTGTGGAAGGCACCCATAAACAGAACTGTATCCTTGAGGCCTCTGCTCAAGCAGGTGAGGCACGAGGGGTAGTAAAGGCAGTAGGCAGAGGCAGATCTGAACTGTTGTTCTGGTTGTAAGGTTTTCCATAGGCCCAACATCATTGGATTGCCTGTCAATCTTTTCAGGTAGGTCCTGACAACAATGAGGTCAAACCACATTTGCTTCCAAGTTCCTTTTACTGGACATTTTGCAACTGGTTGGGATAGTCTTTTGGCTTCTTTTTTAAAACAAAACAAACACAAAAACATATGTTTCCATTGGTTTCAAAGAGAGAGGAAGGAAGAGGGGTGGAGAGAGAGAGAGAGAGAGAGAGAGAGAGAGAGAGAGAGAGAGAAAACATCAATAATGAGAATCATTAATTGGCTGCTCCCTGCATTGCCCCCTCTTGGGATTGAGCCACAACTGGGCATGTGCCTTGACAGGAACCGAACTGTGATCTCCTGGTTTATAGGTTGATGCTTAACCACTGAGCCACAACAGCCTTTTAGCTTCTTGATTTCTCTTCTTTCTTCTTTCTTTTCTCCTCCTCCTCCTCCTCCTCCTCCTCCTTCTCCTCCTCCTCCTCCTCCTCC
>PVJC01013523.1:0-37850 GCA_004026665.1 Murina feae | reverse complement strand
GGAGCTGAGCTGAGGGGCGCAGCTTCACTTTCGCTGCTGCCGCAATGGAAAGGGCTGTTTACTCAGGTCCGTGAGTGGCGGCCGCCATGTTGGCTGGGCTAATTTGCATACAGCCGCTCTGATTGGCTAGTGGGCGTGGCTTACCCTGTCTCGGAGAAACGGTTAATTTTAATATTTCGCTTTTATTAGTTTAGATTTTATTGATTTTTTTTTTTATAGAAAGGAAAGGAGAGGGACAGAGAGTTTGAAACATCGATCAGCTGCCTCCAGCACACCCCGTGCCCACAACCAAGGTACATGTCCCTGACCAGAATCGAACCTGGGACCCTTGAGTCTGCAGGCTGACGCTCTATCCACTGAGCCAAACTGGTTAGGGCTATGACTCAGTTTTGACAGGTCTCTGTTGACACTACAGAGGTGGTAGATGGTAGTAAATGGGATTGGAACTCATGACTCCTGGTACTCAACTTTGTCCTTGGCAAATTGAACTGAACTGAGAGCCTGGGAGACTGATTCTCTTGGCATTCAGTTCTTAGTGGCTCAGTAGGTCATTTGGGATGATGATGTAGGACTTTCCTGTTGTCTTTCTGGAGCAGAGCAGGTTATCTCTGGAGGACCAGAATGAAGTATCATTACTCACAGCTCTGACGGAGATCTTGGACAATGCCGATTCCGAAAACCTGTCTCCATTTGACAGCATTCCTGACTCTGAGCTGCTTGCCTCACCTCGGGAGGGCTCCTCTGTGAGTGTGGACCAGGGGAAAGGGTTGTGTGGTTGGTGCAAAGGTTAGAACCATGTCTGTGGGCCTAGTCACGTATTCTGAAGCACAAACTCATCTCAGGTTCTTTTCTTTCTCTTAGCTGCACAAGCTGCTCACTTTCTCTCGGACACCCTCAGAACGTGACCTCATCACTTCAGTTGATCCACTGGTGCCCAGTTCAGGCAATAGTAGAGTGAGTGGGGTAAGGCTGACCTAAGGAATCCTAGGAGGGAAGGAGTGTGTGGGGACAGGTCTGGAAAAAGATGTTCCTGGGGAAAAACTCCTGTGGCTTCTCTTCTCCTGTAGGTTGAGATGTCTCTCGCAGATCCCTCTTGGGACTTCACCCCTTCTTCCTTATTGGAGACCTCCTCCCCCAAACTTCCTAGCTGGAGACCTCCAAGATCCAGACCCCGCAGAAGCCAGTCCCCCTTTCCCCAACAGCGTAGTGATGGGGAAGAAGAGGAGGAGATGGCCAGCTTCAGTGGCCAGATGCTTGCTGTGGAACATGGCAACTCAATGAGCAGCATCTCAGACTTTCCCATGCACCTGGCCTGCCCGGAGGAGGAAGATAAAACAGCAGCCGCAGGTATGGCAGTGCAGGCAGCTGGTGATGAGAGCATCTCTTCCCTGAGTGAGTTGGTGCGGGCCATGCACCCATACTGCCTGCCCAACTTCACCCACCTGACATCACTCAACAATGAACTTCAGGAGCAGCCGGATGATTTGACACTGCCTGAGGATTGTGTGGTGCTGGAGATTGTGGGCCAGGCAGCCACAGCTGGCAATGACCTGGAGATCCCAGTTGTGGTGCGGCAGATCCCTACTGGACCCCAGCCTGTGCTCCTGGATGACTCACTAGAGGCCAGTCCAGCCTTGCAGCTGCTCCTGCCTACACTTGAGTCAGAGACAGAGGCTGCTGTGGCCAAGGAAGCCCTCTGCCTTGAGAAAGAGGGGTTGTCACTGGATTCAGGGGAAAAGCTGGAGTCAGCCTTGTTGGAGCCCAAGGAAATCGTGGAGCCAATAGTGCCCAAGGGGCCTCAAAACCCACCAGCCGATGCAGCACTGAGTTCCCAGAGAGCTCGAAGGGGCAGGAGAAAGAAGAATAAGAAACAGCCAGCAGCCTGTACAGAAGGCTATGCCAGGAGATTGAGGTCATCCTCTTGTGGGCAGCCTACTGTGGCTACAGAGGTGATCTCTCAAGCAGGCACTTTGCCTCAGGAGGAACTTCAAAGAGAGGTTGGGCCTCCCCATGGTAGAGGGAAGCCCCGGGCTTGGGCTCGGGCCTGGGCAGGTACCTTGGAGAAGCCTAGCTCTGGGAACTTGGAGAGTAATGCTGGACAAGCTAGTCCTGCTAAAGAAGGTCCTCTCAACCTCTACCCCGACCTGAGTGACACCATCGAAGTTAACCCTGTTCCAACCCATATCACATTGGTTGACTCGGCTCATGCCAACCCCATGCCACTTGATTCTGTTGAATCTGTTCCCTCTGCAATTGATCCTGTTCTAGGTGACCCTGTACCTGTTGACCCTACATTGGTTGATCTTGCTTCAGCCAACTCAGGGCTGGTTGACCCTCTTCCAGCTGACCCAGTGTTGACTGAGCCAGTCCTGGCTGACTCTCCAGCAGTTGACCCTGCAGTGGTTGTTCCTATCTCAGATGACTTGCCACCAGTTGACCCTGTCTCCACCAACTTAGCACCAGTTGACTCTGTTCCCAATGACCTGGCTCCAGTTAACCCTGTGCCAGTTAAGTCTAGGCCAACTGACCCCAGACGTGGTGCAGTGTCATCAGCCCAGGGGAGTCTAGCCCCCCAGCCCCTTCTAGAGTCAGAGTCCTTAGAGCCCCCAAAGGCCATCATCTCTGAAGTCAAGGAGATCGTGGGTCCTCTGAAGGTGGAAGGTGATACTAATGCCACACTCCAGGAAACCAGACCTCGGCCTCTTAGTCTATCTGAGTACCGGCGACGAAGGCAGCAGCGCCAAGCAGAAGCAGAAGAAAGGAGTTCCCAGCTCCCATCTGGGAAGTGGCCCAGCCTCCCAGAAACCCCCACAGGGCTAGCAGACATCCCTTGTCTTGTCATCCCACCAGCCCCAGCCAAGAAGACACCTCTGCAGAGAAGCCCTGAGACTTGCTTTGTGCCTCTGGGTGGTCCCAGTCCTGCTTCTCCTAGTCCTGAGCCACCTACAAGTAAATCTGTGGCCTCAACTCCCACTGAGCAGGTGCCATCCCAAGAGATGCCACTGCTAGTGAGACCTCCACCTCCTGCTGTACAGCCCATGCCCCCCACTATGCCCACTGCTGTGCCTTTTCCACCAGGTGGGCTGGGCATGACTCCCATGCTGCCCCCACCAACCTTGCAGCCTCCTAGTCTTCCAATGTCTGTGGGGCCAGTGCCACCTGATTCCTATACTCGCTATTCCCCCATGCCACCCTGGCCTTGTTATCCCCCAGTGTCTCCTTCTGGCTATCCTTGTTTGCTGCCCCCACCAACAGTGCCCCTAGTGTCTGGTACCCCTGGCACCTATGCTGTTCCCCCCACTTGTAATGTGCCTTGGGTACCCCCTCCTGCCCCAGTCCCGCCTTACAACTCTAGCTGTACTTATGGGCCCATGGGGTGGGGTGCAGGGCTGCAACACCCTCCTTTCTGGCCTACTGTGCCCCCACCACCTTTGCCTCTAGCCTCTGTTGGGAGAGCTGTTCCCCCACCCAAGGTAGAGCCCAATGGCATCCCAGCTGGCCCTCCTGAAAGTTTACCTCCTGTACCGATGGCTCCTCCTCTCAATCTGGGATCAGCTGACCAGGGAGCTCCACAGATGGAGCCCACCAAGATGGAGGTCAAACCAGTCCCTGCATCTCCCCATCTGAAACACAAGGTATCCTCCCTGGTGCAAAGCCCACAGAATAAGGTTTCACTGTATCTGTCTGCTGAGAGTGTGGCTATTGAGCCTGCATCAGAGAGGTTAAAGCTTGAGACCCAGGAGACCAAGTCCAGGGAGAAGACCCCCTCTCCTGTTGCCAAGGCTGTTCCCACACACACACCAAAGCAGAGCACTGTCACTAAGTTGCCTGCTATCCACCCAGCCCGTCTAAGGAAACTGTCCTTCCTGCCTACCCCACGTATCCAGGATCCTGAGGATGTGGTACAGGCTTTCATCAGTGAGATCGGTGAGTGCCACACAGTTGGCATCCGAGTCAGCTGGTATTGGGTTAGTGAAGGCAGGGTCAACTGGTGGCAAGTCATCTGTTGGTGTGAAGAAAGATAATTGGGGTTGGGTGGAGAATGTCCTACAGAGATTAGGATAAAGTACCTGGCTGGGGTAGGGGGGCTGGCCTTTGGATTTCTTTGGAGGGTTCTTGAGAGTCAGAGTTCTGGGTTTGTTTTGTATTCCTGTCTTGGTTTACTTAGTATAGTGAGCAGAGGGATCTTAAAGGGAGAAATGACGAGATTTGGGACTTCCTGGGACCCGTGTACTCAACTGATAGGAGCTGTTTTCTAATCCTGTGTTGTGTGCTTCCACAGGAATTGAGGCATCGGACCTATCCAGTCTGCTGGAGCAGTTTGAGAAATCAGAAGGTGAGAGAACCTGGGTAGCTTTGCTCCAACCCCTTTTTAAAGTTACTATTTCCTTTGGGCCCAGTTTATAGTTACTTAAACTGGGGGAAGGACACCCTTAGCCACTAGAGCAGTCCCCTAATTGCAATGGGAGACAAGATCTACCTGTGATGCCATCTAAGCCAGGGAGAGGGTACAGTGTAGCAAGCATTACAAAGAGTAGACCAATGGGGAGATATTTTCTAGGGGGAAGTAGCTCGCAAGGTAGGCCTTGAAAGATAGGACTTCATAGAATGCATGTGGTGAATAAAGGCAGAGATACAGAAATGATTGAGTGTGGTGTATTTAGAAGGCAATGGGTAATTCAGCTTTTTCAGTGCAAGGAACTTACCTAATTGGGGAGAAAAGTCTGCAGAAATGACTCCTAAATTGGTAATGTGTACCTATAGTTCAAAGCAAAATAAAAAATGTAAGTGTAGAGCAAGTATAAACTAGTAAGACGAGGAAGTTGGGCAGGTCATGTAGAACCGTGAATGTTAGGCTCAGAAGTTAGGACTCTGTCTCAGATTCAGTGGGTAGTGTGGATGTTTCTGAGCAGAAAGATGATTAACAATAGTACCTATGCACATACTGGAGAAAAGTGGATCTTTCTCAGGAGAGCCCAGTGGAACATGTAGGCAAAATGGATTTTTCTCCTTTGGGTCTCAAAGCCAGCCCTTCTATGCCTCCTCAATTTGGAACATCTGGTTGGGCTTTTAACTAGTATGGTTTCTTTGCAGCCAAAAAGGAGTGCCCTCCCCCGGCTCCTGCTGACAACTTGGCTGTAGGAAACTCAGGGTAAGTATGGAGACATATGAGCGAGTTACCCTACAGCTGTTGGTCAGCAGCCGGCCGGCGCTCCAGGATCATTCATTGGATGCCTCTGTGACGTTTAGTCAGCTCTAGAGTCTTTTCCTGTTTCCACATCCCCATGCTCAGCTCATCGCTACTGAGCACTGTTTTGGGTGGTGAGGTAGGAGGATGGATGCGTACCAAGACTTTGGTTGATTCCATTCTGGGTTCCAAATGTCCTAGAGGTGCCTTTTGTCTTCTGGCAAGTCCTGCCTTTTCATTTAACACGTTTTAAACTTGTTCAACACTGGTGATAATTTAAAATAAGTGGGGGAGATGTTGATGGCCAGGGCTTCCCTGACTCCTTGGAGGATACAGGCACCCTGCACCGTGTTCCCCAGTCTTCCAGGACTGAGGACTTTTTAAAAATTTTCTTATTCATGACATGCCATGCTGTTCTTCCAAGCATATTTCTCTCCACATTGATTTTGGGTTGGTTTGAGCTGGGCAGGTAAAGCTCCTGGCTTGAAGGAGGTGGGGGGGTGGTATTTAAGATTATAGTTGAGTTGCCTCCTGGCATTGGGCAGAGCTGAGCTAAGACCCAACCTACAGTTCAGTCACCAAGACTCTTTGTGCTGGGGCAGAATGATAGGGGCAGGTTGTGCATCCCATTCCTCTCTTAACACACCCCGCTCCCATTGCTTTGTGAGGAAAGCAGATGTACAGATATTGAGGCAATGAACCAGGCTTTCCCTTTTCCCCCTGCCAGCAGCGTTGACCCTCCCCAGGAGAAGAGGCCCCTAGACCGGTTACAAGCCCCAGAACTGGCCAACGTGGCAGGTGGGTTCAGGGTGGGGAACTCTGTCTTTGTTTAGTTTATGCAGTAAATGTTAGTAGAGCCCGATCTGATCCTCATCATTGAGGTTCTCACAGTCCAGAGGCAAGTGTACAAAATGAGTTTGTTGAGTATCAGAGGTTGTTTGTCATATAAATGGGGTCTGAAGGGGAACAGTCAGGAATGGGTTGTATGGAAGAAAATCTCCAAAGCAGAGGCTTGAGAAAATCACTGATACCAATCAGTTAGGTTTAGGGGACGGAGATTTCTGTAGATGATTATCTGGAGTCAACTGAAGAAATAAAATCAACTTGGTATGTTTTGGGGAATTGCAAGTGGTTAGGTTTGCTGTGGTGTAGTGGCTGATCAGGGTGGTGAGCAGAGCTGAAGCAAGAGATAAAAGCTGGATGGTAAGTAGGAGGTCAGATTATGGGAACTTTGAATGTAATGGTAAGCTATTTGGACTTTATCCTGTGTGTGGAAGAAGCAATTGAAAAGGCTTTACTGAATTGGTTTTGTTTGTTCCCTCCAGCAACAATGTAGAAGACAGGTGGACAGGTGTGAAGCTCAAGTTAGGGGATCGTTAGAGATGATGATGACAAGTCCCAACAAGATGCAGCCAGAAGTGAGGCAGTGCTGGAGTAGGGTGGAGGGGTCTAAGAATGGAGAGGTAGACTGAGCAGGACCTGGTCACCAGTTAGGTTGGGGCAATGAAAGGTTGAGGGATTCAGGAAGACCCTGGCTGGCGGGGTTTCTGTTGCTGGTCTCCAAGATGGGGAACTTGGGGGAAGAAATAGTTGCAACAATGGGAGAAGTTGGGCTGTGGACCATTGTGGTGTACTTTGTGAGATGAGGTGGGGGTCTCTGGAGCTTACATACATTGTGTTTGGAAGTGTAGAATCGGATCTCATCCTGCTATCTCCATCCTCCCTCCCCTCACAGGGCTCACCCCTCCAGCTACCCCTCCCCACCAGTTATGGAAGCCCTTGGCTGCTGTTTCCCTGCTGGCCCAAGTCAAATCTCCTAAGTCCATCGTTCAGGAGGGAACCCTGAAGCCTGAAGGAGTTACAGAGGCCAAACATCCAGCTGCAGCCCGCCTCCAAGAAGGGGTCCATGGCCCTAGTCCAGTTCATGTGGGCTCTGGGGACCATGATTATTGTGTTCGGAGCAGGAGCCCCCCAAAAAAGACTCCTGCTGTAGTCTTTCAAGAGGCAGGCTCCCGATGGAACGTCAAACGCCATCAGGATATCACCATCAAACCTGTCTTGTCCCTGGGCCCAGTCGCCCCTCTTCCTCCAGGCACAGCTGCCTCCCAGGAGCCACTTGATCACAGGACTAGCAAAGAGCAGGCAGATCTCCCAGCCCCTTGTCTTGCCCCATCTGCCTTGCTGTCCCCTGAGGCCTCGCCCTGCCGGAATGACATGAACACTAGGACTCCCCCTGAGCCCTCAGCCAAGCGGTCAATGCGCTGTTATCGAAAAGCCTGCAGGTCAGCCAGCCCCCCAAGCCGGGGCTGGCGGGGCCGCCGTGGCCGCAGCAGTTCTGTCAGCTCTGGGTCCAACCGGACCAGTGAAGCATCTTCCTCCTCATCCTCATCGTCGTCTTCATCCCGATCCCGGTCCAGGTCCCTCTCCCCCCCACACAAGAGATGGCGAAGGTGAGCTCTAATGGTCTATTAGGTCCTCTCCATTTAGGAAGTGTTTTTGCACATTGAGTTGGATACTTTCAGGCACTAAGGCTCCTGTTTCTCTTTGGCTTTTGTCTTCTCTGCCTTCCCTGGATTGTTGAAAGAGGCAAACTGTGAGAAAATAGCTTCTGTCCTCTGTTGGAGTTTGGGATATCCCTGAGGTCTCTGCTTCCTTGAGACCTGCCTTGGGGAAACGTTAGGATTTGATCTTAACCATGTTGAATCCTTTGAATGCTGTATCAGTCCTCATTTCTGGTATTTTCCTGGTGATATGTGGGAAGGTGGGATTGTGGGTTGTTAATGGCAGACAGTCCTTTTAATCTGTTGAGGAAAGAGTCTGTGCAGTTCTTTTGGGTGTCCCTGTGGCCTCATCTATTTTCTGGCAGTACTTTTTTTTCAGTAACAGACCCAAATTTTCTACTTAGATAAGGTAGCCTTTATCTCTTTTAGTCTTCACTTATTTTTCTTCTTTCTGATTTGTTAAATATTTTTCAATCTTTAGTTGCATAATTGAAAAGAAATATGACCAATGCCAAATCACTTTGAAACATTCCAGATACATCTAAAGTTCATCAGGGCTTCAGTTTGGTCATCTGTGAAGAGTTTTTCTAAACCTCTTCAGCTTTCTTTTGCCTTTGGTCCTGTGCTTCCTGAGGAGGAGGTAGGGCTGCTGCCAAGGTGAAGTAAGTGGCGTATACCTGCACCATTCCCAGCATTTCTATGTGCCCCTTTATTCTCTAGGTCCAGTTGTAGTTCTTCTGGATGTTCCCGAAGATGCTCTTCCTCTTCCTCATCTTCCTCCTCATCTTCCTCATCCTCATCATCTAGTTCCCGAAGCCGGTCCCGTTCCCCATCTCCCCGCCGGAGAAGTGACAGGAGACGGCGGTGAGCATGTGTTCAGGGAGTCAGTGCATCTGGGGTGTAAGTGCCTGAGAGTTCAGAGACTTAAGCTGTCTAATGTCTGGGTGGCTGATGGCACCTTCTCTTGTCAGGTACAGCTCTTATCGATCACATGACCATTACCAAAGGCAGAGAGTGCTGCAGAAGGAGCGTGCAATAGTGAGTAGAGGAACAGGTCGTGGGAGGGGCGAGAGTTTGCCCCTGATCCACAAGCTCAGAGCCTTCTGTAGTTCTGGCCCTGGCTCATGGTATGTAAATTTCCCTTGTCCCAACATAGGAGGAGAGAAGAGTGGTCTTCATTGGGAAGATACCTGGCCGCATGACTCGGTCAGAGCTGAAACAGAGGTTCTCTGTTTTTGGAGAGATTGAGGAGTGCACCATCCACTTCCGTGTCCAAGGGTAAGCTGGGGCCCTAAGGTCAGGATGTCCTTTCTGTCCCATTCATGTACTTCGATGCTTTTTTGTCTTTCCCCCTTGCTCTGGTGTGCTGGACAACATTTTTTCACTCAGAGGATTGGCTTTTGGGGAATGAGAAGAATCACCCCAGTCCTCTGTACCCTGGTGGTGTTTCTTCTCCATGGCATGTGCCAAAATAGTCAGCCTCTGCCTCACCCACCAGTGACAACTATGGCTTCGTCACTTACCGCTATGCTGAGGAGGCATTTGCAGCCATCGAAAGTGGCCACAAGCTGAGACAGGCAGATGAGCAGCCCTTTGATCTCTGCTTTGGAGGGCGCAGGCAGTTCTGCAAGAGAAGCTACTCTGATCTTGGTGAGTGAAGGGAGGCCCTGAGGCTTTGGTGTACGGGTTCCCAACCTTATGAGAGTGGGCTCAGCAGACTTGTCTTCATCTGACACATGAAGGAACCAAGGGCTGGGATGACTTAAAGTCATTATTGGGATGGGAGGTGGCTGGCCATCTGAGGACTCTGTGGTTGGGAAGTGTGGTCAGAGACCTTGATGTTTGTCTGTCTGTCTCTACCTTTATAGACTCCAACTGGGAAGACTTTGACCCTGCTCCTGTAAAGAGCAAATTTGATTCTCTTGACTTTGACACATTATTGAAACAGGCCCAGAAGAACCTCAGGAGGTAACCCTGGGCCCTTCTCACCCTCCCCGCCCTTTTTTTGGAGGTGTCCAACCATCTCCAACCCCCTCCCCCACTCCAGGGGAGAAAGCTGCTAGTGAGATGACTGTTTTATAAAGAAATGGAAAAAGTGAAATAAAAAAATGTGTTAAATCAGATTTTTTAAAAGGATATTTGTTTTTATAACAAGCATTGAAACAAGTTAATTTGCATTCCTATTTGAGATGGATGACGTTGAGGGATTCCCCCTGTGTTTGGATGACTGAAGTCACTATGCAGAGTAATAAATATGAACTAGAGAGAACATCCATGTGTTGTTGTGCTTCTTTCTTTCTATGCTGTTAATACCAGACATACTCACTTTTCCTCTCAACACAATCAGTGTCATGTTTACCTCCACTGAGTTCCTAGGACCCCTCTTTGATCAGGCGCAAAATCCTGTTGGACTTGAAACTGGGCTCCTCGAGTATTTTGACAGTGAATTCAGTCATCAGAGCAGTGCTTCTCAAACTTTAAAAGGGCATTTGAGCCCTGGCCAGTGTGGCTCAGCTGGTTGTCCTGTGCACCAAAAGGATGCTGATTCAATGCTTGTCAGGGCACATGCTGGGGATTGTGGCTTGGTCTCCAGCAGGGGGCATGTAGGAGGCAGCCATCGGATGTTCCCTCTCAGTTTCTCAGAGGGTGGGGTAGTGGGGACAGCATTTGAACCCTGGACAGTGTTACTAGGTGGTTAGAACGTTGCTCAGATGTTTAAGGAATGCATGCATGCCGATTGACTTCTGGGGAAGAGAGAGAGATGTAGGAGTTAGATCTAGGAGAGGGGAATGCCTATTTTGAAAAAGAAGTGTGTCCCCTGAAAAAGTACAGCCTTACCCTTTTTAAGGGGCATTAATGGGAAGTAGTCAAGTATAGTGTAAGGGATTGAAGGGGTTCTTGACTGTTGCTAATGTAAATAAATATGATAGAGTTTGAAATTGACTTGTCAGGCCTGGGCATTTGAATATTTGAGTATTCATGACAAAGGGGGGAACAATTGGGTAGTTTTCTAGTTCTCTCACAGGGAGAGTTCACAGTATAAACTGTCAGGACTATGGTTTGAAGGGATTGCTGCTGCATCATTCAGGTTTGGTGCATAGCCCCTATACCTTCATGGAGCTGACTTGATTGAATAAGTGGGGGGCCCAGCTACCCTGTCGCTATAAAGGGAAGGCAGGCCCTAGCTGGTTTGGCTCAGTGGATAGAGCATCGGCCTGCAAACTGAAGGATCCTTGGTTCGATTTCAATCAAAGGCACATCCCTGGGTTGCAAGCTTGATCCCCAGTGTGGGGCATGTGGAAGGCAGCCGATCAGTGATTCTCATTAATGTTTCTATCTCTCCCTCTCCTTTCCTCTCTAAAACCAATAAAAAATACAGTTAAAGAAACTAATAATTTTTAAAAATAAGGGAAAGCAGGCTGTGTGCTTTCCAAGCTTGGTCTGCTGCCTTGCATCTACTTTCATCTATTCTCAATGGTTGCTCATCAGGCCTCAGATGCCAAAATGATGAAGCAGATCAAGAGCAAGTATGCTTTTGAGGAAGCCTTGAACAGTGCAGGAGATAAACGTGTAGTAGCTGACTTCTCAGCCACATGGTGTGGGTTTGGGAAAATGATAAAGCTTTTCACCCGCACGTGCCTCAAATGTGCCGGGGATTGATCCTGCAACTAAGGTAAGTGCCCTTGACCAGAATCGAACCTGAAACCCTTCAGTCCACGGGCCGATGCTCTAACCACTGAGCAACTGGTCACAGCCAACCTTCCAGTTTTGTTTTAAATATATTTTTATTGCTTTAAGAGAGGAAGGGAGAGGGAGAGATAGACACATCAATGATGGCAGAATCATTCATCGGCTGCCTCCTGCACGCTCTCGTCTGGGGATTGAACCTGCAACCTGGGCATATGCCCCAACCAGAAATTGAACCGTGACCTCCTGGTCACACAACCACTGAGCCATGCTGGCTGGGCTGTTTGTTTTTTAAATATATTTTTATTGATTTCAGAGAGGAAGGGGAGAGGAAGAGACAGAAACATGAATGATGACTGGGGATCGAGCCTGAAACCTGAGCATGTGCCCTAGACTGGAATTGAACCCAAGACCCTTCATTCTGAAGGCCACTGAGCTAAACCATTTAGGGCTACAAAAGGACAAAAGGGTAAATTTTCTGGAGCTAATAAGAAAAAACGAAACCACCATCAATGAATTAGTTTATTCATGTTTTATTCAAAGAAAGATCAAGCATAGAGACTTTATACTTCACTACCATCTGAATCTAAAT
This sequence comes from Murina feae, assembly GCA_004026665.1. Classification (NCBI taxonomy): domain Eukaryota; kingdom Metazoa; phylum Chordata; class Mammalia; order Chiroptera; family Vespertilionidae; genus Murina; species Murina feae. The sequence continues at coordinate 25,882 of PVJC01013523.1, read as the reverse complement.
GACAAAAAAGTATTATACCATTAAAAAAACAGGTGGAGGATAAGGTTTCACGGTCAGGACATGATGGAGGTGGGGGGGTCAGTTTTGTTACTGGAAAAGGGGACCTGGCCCTGAGTCTGCCTGCCTTGGGCCAGCTGGTAGCGTGTGGGTGCTTGACTTTGTACAGGAAAGATTTCACAGCACAAGATTTTCAGAGGATGTTTGTTGAGATGGAAGGGTGTAGGATAGAAGAAGCTGCAGGAGACTAGACAGTGAAATGAGCCTGGACTGGGCTGCTTTGGCTCACTAAGAAGTCAGAAAAAAGGGAGCCTTTGGGACAGGTTCAGGGCCCATTGCTCCCTGGATGCACGTCTTGTGGGAGTCCCTTAGTTAGGACCTGCATGCCTGTGGGGGAAGAAAGGGAAGGGAAAGGCGAGGCGTGCTCCCTGGAGGGAGAGTGCACTGTGGTATCTTCATTTTGAAGGTTTGTAAAGACTGGGAGTTTTAGGGAGGTGTTATGGGATGAGCTCAATTCTATGCTGATGTTCCAAAATTAGGTTTATTCCCTTAACTTCATCTGCCCTTGGGTGTAGTAGGCACAAATGGCACTAATAGGATCTCTGCTATCTATCTCCTACCTCCCTGAGTAGGGTGATTTAGGCTACTTACCCTCTGGCTGGGGAGGTGCCACCATTACTTTCCGGTTAAGTGTCCTTGGTTTAGTGAAGAGAGGATTTTGCCATTTGCTGATGGTTGTAAATTACTTGGTGAGGTAACTGTCCCCACTTCCCTATTCTTGTTCTGGCTTACTAGCCTCAGTTTGGGGGATCAACGCCCCATCTTTACCACAGATGAACTGAAGGAACCTCTGCAGTGAAGGTGGGAGTCCACAGGCTGGGGTGGTATCTGAGAAAGGCTCGCTGTGGGTGTGGGGTAAGGGGCAGTGCAGATGGAAGGTGGGAATCCACTGGCAGAGCGGAGAGGGGCGTCTGGAGATTGTGTGACCAAGTCCCGACAGTCCCAGCACAGCTCGAGCCCGCCGGTCCACTCACTTCCCGGAAATGCTAATCCCAAACTAGGGAGCAGGAAACGCCGCTGGGAGGAAAGGTGCCTCGGGAGAAAGGGCGTGCGAAGTCCGCAGTTTTCCCGCCACTGCCGAGGGCTTGACCCCTGACGTCAGGCTCCGCCTTGGCAAAGTGGCGGGCGGCGGGCTCCGCCCTTACCAAGATGGCGACACTCGTGGGAACGGAAAGAACTTACAGATTTTGCGTAGATCCTTCCTCCGAGGTGGAGGCGGGACATCCCTGCGGAGTGAGCCCGCCCCTTCCGCTGTGCGCCCGCGCGGCGCGATGACGCAACACGCCCCGCCCCGACCTCTCTGGGTCCCTGAGTTCCTGAGTCGTGTGCGTCGGCAACGGTAGTGACGCGCATTGCCCGGAGGATGGCGGCCGCCGGCTTACCCCGCGTGGTTCCCAGCGACTTGTACCCCCTCGTGCTCGGCTTTCTGCGCGATAACCAACTCTCGGAGGTGGCCAATAAGTTCGCCAAGGCAACAGGCGCTGTGAGTCCCGGGCTTGGTTCACGAGCCGGGGTGGGATGACCACGGGCTCCGGGCCCACACATGGTTAGGTTTCCAGGTAGAGAGGTCCGTGGGGTCCGCCAGCCCAGTGTCTGCGGGGCCTTTGTGCGGTTTTCGGTGGTGACTGGAGAGAGCCTGGAGTCCGCGAGGTCTTGACTAGGTAATGCTGAGTCTCTTGTAGCTTTTTCCCTGTTGAGCGGTGCAGAGGCAGCAGCGTGGGACCCGCGTGGTCCAGATCACGTGGCTGGCGGAGTGGGAGCCCCCGAAGAGGGAGTATCCAGTCTCACCGGAGGCATTGGAAGCTCCTCGATCTTTTGGCTTTAGGTGGTTGATGGAAAGCGTGACGACCTTAGCTCTCAGTCGAATTTACTGGGGAGTCAAAGATACCTAAAATGCTTTACAAGTGTGGGATTTTCCGTAGTAAAGAAAATGCACGAGAGTAGAGGCAGGATTCTGCTATTAGTTATGCTGAAGTAGCATTGAGCATCATAGTTCTACCATGCAGGCATAACAATGAGCTTGGATCTTTGACTCGTGGAATCAAATATAGGGTTGGGACCAGGCTTTGTCATTCATTTAAAGATGTATAACCGGGGCAGCTTGATTAATCTGAGTGTTTCTGTTTCTATGGGGAAGTCATCATACATTTTATAGGATTTTTTGTGAATTTCAGTAATATATACAAAGTGGCAGTCCCATCCAGTGCCTGGTGCTCATCAGTGAGTGAAAGCTGTTATCATTGGGTTAGTAACTTAGGATGTTCCGAAGACATGTGAAAGGAAGATGACTAGGAACGTGAAAGGTTTGGAATCTACATCTCAAGAAAAGCAGACATGATTGCATGTCTTGAGAGAGGATAGAATCTTTGGCAGTCTTGGTCTTTTTTAAAACTTTTATTGACTTCAGAGAGGAAGGGAGAGGGAGAGAGATATAGAAACGTCAATGATAGAAAATCATTAATTGGCTGCTTCCTGCACGCCCCCTACTGGGGGTCTCGCCCACAACCTGGACATGTACCCTTGACCAAAATCCAACCCAGGATCCCTCAGTCTGCAGGCCAATGCTCCATCCACTGAGCCAAACCGTCTAGGGCTGCAGTCTTGGTTTTTAAGAAAACAATCTGGCTGTGCAAAGAGAGAAACGGGTCAGCCTCAGAAGGTAAGGATTTAAGCTGGGGCAGCCTGCCATATGATTAAATATAACTGTTTTTATATTGGCACTGTTTGGAATTGATTGTTAGGGAGGCTGCAAAGAGTATTTCCACAATGGGCTGGATGAAATTAGGACTTTCAGAACAGGATTTTTAAAAAAATATGTTTTGATTTCAGACAGGAAAGGAGAAGGAGAGAGAGATAGAAACATCAATGATGAGAAAGAATCATTGATCGGCTGCCTCCTGCACATCCTGCACTGGGGATGAGTCCACAACTTGGGCATGTGCCCTTGACCACAGTTGAACCCAGGACCCTTCCGTTCCCAGGCTGACACTCTATCCACTGAGCCAAACTGGCTAGGGCTCAGAACCAGGATTTTTTTGTTTTTAATGAAATCTTTATTGTTATATTACATATGTCGCCCTTTTCCCCTCATTGACCTCTTCTAGCCTACCTCCACCTCCCCACCCCCACCTCTGCCCCAGGCCTTCACCACCCTATTGTCTGTGTCCATGGGTTATGTATATATGTATACAAGTTCTTTGGTTGATCTCTTCCCACCCACCCACTCCCTCCACCTTCCCTCTGAGATTCTGCAGTCTGTTCTATGCTTCTGTGTCTCTAGATCTATTTTGTTCAATTGTTTTGTTCATTGGATTCTACATATGAGTGAGATCATGTGATACTTGTCTTTCTCTGACAGACTTATTTTGCTTAGCATAGAATCAGGATTTTTAATGTGGCAAAATCTTTGTGGAGGGCTTAGTAAGGGCCAAATACTTTTTCCAGATTCTAAGCACTTTTTTATATGCTTTATCTCTTATCTCAATAATTTCAGATGTATAGTATCACCTTAGCCTTTTATAGTTAGAGAATAAGCTTGCTTAATTGGATCTACTTTTTGATTTAGCTAAACTTTTTTCAGCCCAGTGAAGCACCCCAACTTCTCTTTCAGGTCAGCAACACAGCAGTAAATATCAATACGAAGCAGGTTATTATTATAGATCATGCAGGGAGAACAAAGGGTAAAATAACTACAGCAGTGTTTGACTATATTCTGCGCAGTGAGAAAACCTGAAGTCAGTTTTCAACCTCCACCATTTCTTACTGCTTTTCAGTCAGGTCAAGTTTCTAAACTTTCTAAATCTCCGTTTTCTGACTAATGAAAAGAAAATAGGATTCCATGGAGTCTCCTATCTACCTCCTCCAGGACTTCTGTGAGGATGGTTACAGTGTGTAATATTTGCACCTCGCTATAAAGCAAGTCAAAGCAAGTCGTGTTCCTGGGCTGAAGAAACTGCAAGGAGGCTAGTCTCTAGGGAGAAGAAGCTGGGTGTTGCTACTTGACATCAATACCCGGACAGGCACTTAAACATATTTGCATATTAACCTTTTAGATAGATAGATAGACTGATTGATTTCAGAGAAGAAGGGAGAGGGAGGGAGAGATAGAAATATCAATGATAAAAGGGAATCATTGATCAGCTGTCCCCTGCCTGCCCCCTACTGGGGATCAAGCCCGAAACCTGGGCGTGTGCTCTTAACAGTCATCAAACTGTGACCTCATTTGTAGGTTGACACTCAACCACTGAAGCACACCAGCAGGGCTGGATGCAGTTTTGTATACATGACATAACATTTACCAATCTTCTCTTGGAGGCTGGTTTCCAGTGATTTGGTATCATAACCACGTTGCAGGAAATACTCTCTTGTATAAATGCTTGTGCCCTTATTTCATGAGCAAGGGTAAATTCCTGGAAATGCATTGCTAGAGTAAAAGGAATGCACTTTTTTTTTTTTTAATCTTCACCAGAGGATATCTTTCCGTTGATTTTTCAGAGAGTGGAAGAGAGAGGGAAAGACAGAAATATCGATGTGAGAGAAACACATCGATTGGTTGCCTCCTGCATGAGCCTACAACCAAGGTACGTGCCCTTGACTGAAATCGAACCTGGGACACTTTGGTCCTCAGGCTGACGCCCTATCCACTGAGACAAATCAGGAATGCACATTTTAAAAAGGCTTTGATAAATAGGATTGACAGTTGGTGGATAGATGGTGTCAGAAACTATAGGAATAGTCCAAGTTTTTGATAAGTATTGGGAAATACGTAAGTAAAATGTTTTTCTTCCTTTTTTCTTTTTATTAATCCTCACTTGAGCATATTTTTCTATTGAATTGCAGAGAGAGTGGGAGGGAGAGGTAGAAACAAAGATAGAGAAACATCTCTGTGAGAGAGAGACATCAGTTGGTTGTCTCCTGCACACACTCTGACCAGGGCCTAGGATTGAGCCAGCAACCGAGGTACATGCCCATTATCGGAATCAAACCCAGGACCTTTCAGTCCATAGGCTGACACTATCCACTGAGCCAAACCAGCTAGGGCTGTTTTTCTTCTAATTTGTGCAAGTAAGAGAAGTCGTGAAAGCTGTAACATTTTTAAAATCCTCATCTGAGGACATGCTGAGAGAGAGAGAGAGAGAGAGAGAATATCATTAAACGGCTGCCTTCCATACATGCCATGACTGGGAACTGAACCCACAACTTGGCTGTGCACCCTCAAATCAAATCTTAACTGAAAATCAAATTGGCAATCCGGCAATCCTTTGAGCCACTGCCACTGGGCTGAAGCTGTAACATTTATATGAACTATAGTAATCCTATATCATAAAATACTAATACTCAAATAGACCAAACACCCTATGCAGGAGCTGCCTCCTGGTGGTCAGTGCATTCCCACTGGGGGAGCACCGCTCAGCCAGAAGCTGGGCTCACGGCTGACTAGCAGTGTCAGTGCACTAAGAATTCTGACTGATGGCCCTAATCGGTTTGGCTCAGTGGATAGAGGGTCAGCCTTTGGACTCAAGGGTCCCGGGTTCGATTCCAGTCAAGGGCATGTACCTTGGTTGCAGACACATCCCTAGCAGGGAGTGTGCAGGAGGCAGCTGATCAATGTTTCTCATTGATGTTTCTAACTCTCTATCCCTCTCCCTTCCTCTCTGTAAAAAATCAATAAAATATATATATAAAAAAGAATTCCAACTGATGGCTCCTGGACTGTGAGAGGGCACAGGCCAGGCTGAGGGACCCTCCCACCTGAGTACACTAATTTGTTTACTGGGCGCTAGTAGGTAGTAAAACAGGTCACTTTTAAGAAAAATGTTTTTATTGAGTTTTGAGATAGAGAAACATTATTGTCATCAGAAACATCAATTAGTTGCCTACTGTATGCACCCCAACCAGGGATCAAATCCACAACCTGGGTATATGCCCTGACTGGGATTCAAACTGGTGACCTTTCTGTGCAAGGGATGATGCTCAACCAACTGAGCCACAGCAGCCAGGGAAAAGTGGGTCCATTTTTAACCAGACAATAACAAAATCCGATCTCCCCTAGAATAACCAGAATAAATTTTTCTTACCTAGCTCTTTGTCTTTTCTCCTAAGACCCAACAGGATGCCAATGCCTCTTCCCTTTTGGACATCTATAGCTTCTGGCTCAAGTAAGTCTTTCCTGTACCATTTTGGCTATTTTCTCCCCTCAAGTGTACTGGGCTGTATTTCTTGGTTTGGGAAGGTCCTGATCACCCAGAAGTTAGCCTGGTCTACCTCAGTAGGTCTGCCAAGGCTCCAAAGCGGAAATTACAAGCAAATGGACCAGTGACTAAGAAGGCTAAAAAGAAGACCTCATCCAGTGACAGCAGTGAAGACAGCAGTGAGGAGGAGAAAGCGCAAGGGCCTCCAGCTAAGAAAATTGGTGAGACTGGGTAGGGAGTTGGGGTTAGCAGTTCAAGGAAAAGGATTTGTAGTCTGCCTGTACTGCCTCGCTGATTCTTAGTGGATCCTGTGCTTTTGTTCAGCTGTACCTGCCAAGCGTGCCAGTCTACCTCAGCATCCTGGAAAGGCTTCAGCCAATGCATCAGAGAGTAGCAGCAGTGAAGAATCCAGTGATGAGGAGGAGGAAGAGGAGGACAAAAAGAAAAAGCCTGTCCAGGTTTGCAGCTTGGGAAGGAAAGGGGTTGCTTAAGGGATCAGGAAGAAGAAACCTAAAAATCTTGGCTTCTAGCTTGTGATCAAGAGCTGGTGGTGGACAGGTGATTATGGGGCAGAAAATCTGGAGACTTTCAGAGATGTGATAGAAGTATGAAGCCTGGAAAGGATACGTGAAGTTGAAGTTAGGCTCCAAATCTAGAGTAAATCAACCCAGGTATTGGGTTTTCCTGGGACACTGTCTAGGACTTAAGGGGTAAGGGAGTGTGTTTGTGTTTTGTAGATTGTGCTGAACTTTTTGTTTCCTATTAAGAGTTTGTTATCCTTTTCATGTGATGTGCTGCTTAGCTTTCCCTCGCCCCTGCTGCTCTGTTAGCCCCTAAAAAATAAAGCCTATGAAACTTTTTACTGTAAGATGCTCCTGGATACCCGGAAGCTCTTGCTGAGTCTCTTCGTTGTGTGTTTTCTCGTAGAAGGGAGTTAAGCCCCAAACCAAGGTAGTCAAAGCTCCTCCTAAGAAGGCCGAGAGCTCTGATTCTGATTCTGACTCAAGCTCAGAGGATGAGGCACCAAAGAACCAGAAGCCAAAGGCAACACCTGTGGCAGCTAAAGCTCAGGCTAAAACCCCAGCCAAAACAGGTACTATTTCTGTTTCTGTTTCTAAAAGGCCAGGCCAGGGACCAGCCTGCTCTGTGGATGGGTATTTAAATTGCTTATTCAGCATAAGGGTGAAATGGTACTGGTGGTTGGACCAGAGATACTGATTAGTGTTATATTTTTATTGATTTTAGAGAGGGGGGGGGTCAGGGGGAAAGAGAGAAAGACATCCATTTGTTGTTTCACTTGTTTATGCATTCATTGGTTGCTTCCTGTATGTGCTCTGACCAGAGATTGGACCCGCAACCTTGTCGTATTGGGATGATGTTCTAATCAACTGAGCTACCTGGCCAGGACCTAGTTTATAAAAGATGCTACTTTATAAAAGTTTTTAAAAGATGTTATTGCCCTTAACCAGTTTGGCTCAGTGGATAGAGCGTCGGGCTACAGACTGAAGGGTCCCATGTTTGATTCCGGTCAAGGGCATGTACTTTGGTTGTGGGCACATCCTCAGTGGGGATGTCTCTCTCTCATCAATGTTTCTAATTCTCTATCCCTCTCCTCCCTTCCTCTCTGTAAAAAATTAATAAAATATATTTAAAAAACAAAATGCTCTTAATGAATAAAATATTTCATAATTAGGGGCTTATAACTAGAAAAACAGTTTGTGGCAAGGGAAAATGTATTTTAAAAAATGATACCAGTTTGTCATTTTTTTAGTTGCATTTCATAGACATTTTATGTTCCCACAAATCCCCTTTTACTATGACCACTTGCGCCCTCATTCCTTGTTCTTTTCACTACCATTTTTCCTCCTAAACCTTCATTCCATAGGACAAGTGAGAAGTTTTATTCTATAATCTTTCTGTAGTGAAGGTTAGATTATGATTTATAGGAGTTTCTCTGGAAGTTGGAGTGAAAGACTTCAAGGGCATATTTAAATTATTTGTATCATATCACTTGTAAAGATAGAGTAGTTTTATTCTTTATGTTGGGCAGGAAAGGCCTCCTTGATACGGTAAACCATAGCAGTCTCCTTCATGCCTGCTTTAGAGGCAAGAGAATTGATAGACTCCTAAGTTCTGAGCAAATAGGTTGGAGGTTTTTATGGCCCTTTAATTTCTTGATAGTTCTAACACTTTCTTTTTTCTTAGGCACACCCACTCGAACAGCACCTAAAGTAGCTAATGGCAAAGCAGCTAGCAGTAGTAGTAGCAGTAGCAGCAGCAGCGATGACTCAGAGGAGGAGAAGGCAGCAGCCATCTCTAAAAAGGTCTGGACCATAACTGCTACCAGGGAAGAGAAGGGTCTGGGGGTTAAAGGGACAGTCTCCATTTCTTGGCAGGATTAGTGGGTCCACATTTTCCTGTGGTAACTGATTTTCTTGTATGATGCAGACTGTGCCTAAAAAGCAAGTAGCGGCCAAGTCTCCAATGAAAGCAGCTGCCACCCCTATGCAAAAGAGTTCCAGCAGTGAGGACTCCTCGAGTGAGGAGGAGGAGGAGGAGAAGGAGGAGGAGCAGAAAAAGCCCATGAAAAAAAAACCAGGTGACGAAATATGGGGAGTCAAGCTACATGACTATTACCAGGGCCCATATGCAGAAGGACTTCTGTAGTCACCACTTGGGCCTCTCCAAAGAACTGCTTGACATGTCTGCGAGTTTCTCCCAGAGAAAAGAGAAAGGCGCTGTATCTTTTATAACCTAGACTTGAAAATGACATGTCAGCATCCCTGCCATATTCTGTTTGTGGAAAATGAGACTAATTCTAACCCACACTCAAGGGAAGGGGTTAAGCTCCATCAAAGAGTTTGTGTACATATTTAAAAATCACCGCACTCACACTCCCTTTTAAACAGGTCCATATAGTTCAGTGCCCCCGCCTTCTGCTCCCCCACCCAAGAAGTCCCTGGGAACCCAGGCTCCCAAAAAAGCTGCAGAGAAGAAACAGCCTGAAGAGAGCAGTGACGACAGCAGTGATGAATCTGGTGAGTCATTGTCAGTGGTGAGTGGGTCTGGGGAGTGTTTGAGAAATAGGAAGATGAAAAAGCTCTTTCCACTAAAGCATGATAGGACTAAAGCTCTATGGTCCATGCATCCTTTTTGTTACTCCTGTTTGGGTCAGGACTCTGGGCCCAGCCTAATGCCATAAGTTCTCTCCAGATTCAAGCTCTGAAGAAGAAAAGAAACCACCAGCTAAGCCAGTCATCTCTAAAGCAGCCACTAAACCAGCTCTAGCAAAGAAGGCAGCAGAGAGCTCTTCAGACAGCTCAGGTGAGGCATATGAAGGCTCTCTGGGCAGAGGGCACTCCAGGGGCTCTTATTCTAATTTATAATTTGGGGAGGTATTCATTCTACCCTCTTCTTACCTAGACTCTGACAGTTCTGAGGAGGAAGCTCCTGCCAAGCCAGCAAGTGCCACCAAAAATCCCTCAAATAGGCCAGCTGCCACTCCCAAGCAGCCTGCAGCTAAGACAGCCACAGCGCCCAAGCAGCCTGCAGGCAGTGGCCAGAAGCCTCTGACCAGAAAGGCTGATAGTAGCTCCAGTGAGGAGGAGAGCAGTTCTAGTGAGGAGGAGGATGTGGAGAAGGCGAAGAAGACAGTGGCCACCCCTAAGGCCAAGGTGATGGCCAAAGCAGTGCTATCTTTGCCTGCCAAACAGGCCTCTCAGCGTGGTGGGGATAGCAGCTCTGATTCAGACAGCTCTAGCAGCGAGGAAGAGGAGGAAGAGAAGGCATCTAAACCCCCAGCTAAAAAGAAGCCACAGAAGACAGCAGGAGCTGTAGCCCCTTCCAAACCAGCCTCCACAAAGACAGTGAAGGCTAAGAGCAGCAGCAGTTCCTCAGATGACTCCAGTGATGAGGAGGAGGAGGAGGAGGAGGAGAAGCCCAAGGGCAAGGGTACTCCTAGACCACAAGCCCTGAAAACCAATGGCACCTCTACACCGACTGCCCAGAATGGAAAAGCAGATAGGAACAGCAACAAGGAGGAGGAAGGAAAGACAAAGGCAGCAGTAGCTATTTCTAAGCCAGGTCTGTATCCACAGAAGCTGCCCTCCTGGGTACCCCCCAATTAGGATGGGATAGATACTCTTGGGGGATGGCGTAGAGAAAGGAGGCAGAATGACTAGGTTCCAATTGCAGACCCTCACTCAGTGTGGCAACATGGGCAGAGGAACAGGAAACTGGTCTGAGTCTGGCTTTTTGTTTTGTAGGTTTAGGAAAGAAACGAAAGCAGAATGAGGCTGCCACGGAGGCAGAGACTCCTCCAGTCAAGAAGATAAATCCTCAGACCCCTAACACATTTCCAAAAAGGAAGAAAGTAAATTGTTTTCTTTTTCTCTCGGGAGCTAGCCTTTATTTTTTATTATTATTAACAGGAGGAAATAAAGTTTGAATACATGTGTGGGCAACTCACATATGCATGAAAATTTCAAAGACTATGAGGCAACATTGGGTATATAAGCCATATTTGGACAAAGAAGAAAGGGGGGGTGGTATTAGATTTCAGAAGTGAGAATGGGGAGCTAGCCTTTCAAGAGTAGAAAGAAGAATCTGGAATCATCTTGACAGCTCTCTGCTAGCCTGGCCAAGGTGCACAAGCTACCTTAGGAGGGCTTTTCTGTTAGCTGACCATTCCGTCTTTAATTTGGCATTTCATTCTTATCCAGGCAGAAAAAAGGGCATCATCCCCTTTCCGAAGGATCAGGGAGGAGGAAATTGAGGTGGATGCTCGAGTGGCAGACAACTCGTTTGATGCCAAGGTGAGGAGAGGGGATCACCGTTTTGAGCAGTGTTGGGTGGGAGAGAGGACAGTTTTGCTTCAGATTGGTGGGAAACTCCCTGGGTTCAGGTTACCTTGAGCTGGGACAGGAACCTGACAGGCCCTGGTGTCCTAAGTGTTAACCACCTCTCTCTACTCAACAGCGAGGTGCAGCCGGAGACTGGGGGGAACGAGCCAATCAGGTCCTGAAGTTCACCAAAGGCAAATCCTTCCGGCATGAGAAGACCAAGAAGAAGCGGGGCAGTTACAGGGGAGGCTCCATCTCTGTCCAGGTCAATTCAATTAAGTTTGACAGCGAGTGACCCGGGGTGATTCTAGCAAAGCAGCGGTGATGATCCAAGATTTCCCCAGTGGACCTAGGAGCTCTCCGCTCTGCTAGGGGAGGAGTTGGTGAGGACAGCAGCCTAGGATAGGCCTGGAGACACGGTATCGGAACATCCTCTCTGGTCCTTTTCTGCGTTCGTAGTTTTGTACAGACTTGTTTGTGAGTGTTGAGTAGCAAGGACAAGGTAAGGGGAGCGTTCTTTTTAAATAAAAATTAGTTTTAGTTGTCATCCCCTTCTCCCTGTTCTGTGGAAGTTCTCATGCTGAGAACTTTGTATATTTTCTATTGGATCATTTCCTATTGATTTTTGTTGTGATTTTCAGAGGTGTGTTCCCTTAGATAAAAGCTACTGCCCAAGACAGTAGAGGTTACATGTGTGAATTTTTATAATTGGAGAATTCTGCCTATGTGAGTGCACACGTCCACATTTCATCCCTCCTATCCCTCTGCCCTGGTGAGGAGCAGTGAGAGTGGTTAATGTATGTGTCTGTTAAGCATGCACTCTGTAGTTCTTCCTCATTCATGCGGTCTAAGACTGACGTTTTCAGCCAGCATGGGCATAGCTACTTTGGGGGATAAAATTAACTGTTTTGTCACAGGCAAAATTATGGTGTGGTGTGAATGCTGTGGAGTCAGTCTGAATATTTTGTTTTCTGTAACTGTTTATCATTACAGAATATTTGCAATACTACCTGTTTTTTAACTTGAAAGCATAAACTTTTCTATTGTTCAAAAGACTTGTTTTGATGCCTTGATCCTTAACAAGGTTGAGTACTAAATTGAAAACTGCGTCATCTGATTTTTTTTATATTTTAGAGAACAAAATAACATTAATTTAACCTGGAAAGTACATATCACTTGGTATGTCTACCTTGGTAGCAGTAGTGACACAAAATTAGTTTCATTAATTCCTTTGTGGTTGGGAATTATTGATCAAGAAAGTGAAAGAAGAAAATCCTCAGTAGGAATTAGATTACATTAGGTAAATTTATAGGTCACCTATGTATGTTCTAATGGAAATGGGAAGAACCTTTACAAAGCATATTATCTGGTAAAACTTGAATAGAGTCAGTTTGGGAGAGCATCCTAATATGATTAATGTGTCTTGTAGTTGCTACATGGGAGCAAGTGATGTGCCCCTTTCAGAACCTTAACTCAGTAACAGTGGAGGAAACAGTAAAAACTAGTGAGCAGCGTTATGGTAGGCTAAGCTGGCTGAGGGTAAAGCTGCAGGTCATGCTGCCAGCGCTCAGCCAGAGCACAGTGGAGAAGGAAGAACCAAACTGGAGGCTGGGCTGTCCCTGTGGTGGAAGGTGTGCTCCAGTTTCATGGATGAGTTATAGGTCCTGAAATTAACCTCCCCTTTTTTGGATTCCATACTCACCAAGTATCCTGATAATAACCTGGTTTTCCATGTAACTGCCCCTAGGAAATGCACTGTTCATGCTGACATAGGTGTTTCAGTCTGCATGGTAAAAGTTATACATCTTACTACAAAATAATAAACTGGTTCGTTTCTAATGTGTCATGGAGTTTTATTGTGAGTCCACAGCTCTCCCACCTCCTGTTCACACCAGAACAACTTGGGTGCCAGTTAAAGGGCTGGGGTCCAGACCTCTGAGTTCACTACAGAACCTTCTTGGGCTTGGCCATACCTTGTCTCTTGGTGCCTTTTCGAGGCAATGGTAGTGTACTGCTTATTTTGTAAAGTTGTGGCTTATTTTTTTTTCTTTTGCAGTTTATAAACACCTTTCCCAGTCTTGTTTGCTTTTTTACCTTAACAGACCTTTCCCCTTAGGCCTGAACCTGCATATATGTATGCAGCTAACGTGTTACACAAATGAGGCGGTTTAACAAATTGTCGAACAGCATTTATCAGGAAATTACTTAACGTCTCTGAGTTGGCTTTCTCATAATTAAAATGAGTATTTTCTCATTTCATCTGTAAAATCTGACTACTCTGAAGGGTTGTAAGGACAGATTTTAGAGCATTTAGCATGGTCCCTGGCATGTAAGCATTCCATGACAATCACGTGGATGATAAAAGAGGATTTTGGAAATGACTTTTTGGTGCCCTAGTGATGTGCAACATGCCATTTCACAGCGACTCAAATCGGAACAGAGTTAATGACAATTTTTTTTTGTCATTTGTTTAGTATCTTTATTCATGATGCCAAGGATTGACATGCAGAATTGATCTTGTTTATTAGAAACTTTAGTTTTGTGAGGGATCTGAAATTCCCACTTATCACTGATGGGTCCTGGCACTATTGCTGAAATCCACAAATTCAGTGAGTCACACACCTGATGGCTCATGCCTCTCTACCTCAAAATGCACACAAGGCAGGATACTGTCCTACACTCATAGTTTTGTACTACGCAGGTTATATTCTCACTGCAACTCAACTTTTTTAGGGGAGATATTAACTAAATCAGGGCTTCTCAACCTCGTTTTTGCTATTTTGGGCCAGATCATTCTTTTTTTGTGGAGCATTGACCTGTGTGTTGTATGTGGAGCAGCATCCCTGCCTTCTAGCTACCAGTGGCATCCCCCAGCTTGGATACCCAAAGTGCTGCAGATGTCACCAAATATTCCCTGGAGGCAAATTATCCCTACTTGAGAGCTACTGGGAATAACTGAGTATAAAATGATTTGCTTAGGGTTGATGACACTGCAGTTTAGTGGCACATGGAGACAAGAACCCAGGTCTCTCTGTCTGAAAATCAGCTTTCTTGTGTACCAGCCATAGAGCTCCAAGAGAGCTCAGTGTCTAAAGGGGGAAGTTGGACATGGGAACAGTTCTGTGCAGTGTGCTGAGTCCTGTCACCAAGGGCCAGAGTAGCATTGCAAAAGGGACAAGCAAGAAAATCCTGACTTTTGTTGAGGATCCTGAGGAGAGGAACAGCTTAATTTATCATGCAAGGAAGAGGACATTTTTTTTCAGTGAGGGAAGAGGCCTTTTTAGGATGGATCAAGAAGGTGTGTAGAAAGAAGGGGCAAGATAATGCTAAGTCTGACTCAGTGAAGATTCAATACCCATGGCCACGGCAGGGGTTAGTACTTTATTTTGTCCCCCTGGGTATTTTAGGGGATAGATAATCCAGTGCAATGCTCCTGGTGCTAATACAGCTGCCAGGAAAGCAGAGTTCCTGCTGATCCCTTGAGTTTTCACCCTCTGCTCCCTGCAGAGCCTGTTTAAGCTGTCTGCAGTTTCTGAACAGGTCAGTAGGTGGGGCTTTTGCCCACTACAAGGAACCGAACTGGACCAGTTAAAGCCTGGCATTGTCATTATTCCAGTTACATTCAACAAACTCAGAGAATCTGCCATGAGTTTTTGGATACAGGCCATGAGATGAATTAAGACATAGGCCCTCGTTTGAGGACCCTTGTTCTGGAGTGGAGAAAGGCCCTTCTGATTATGTATGAGAGGTCACCTGTTAACTGGCAGCCCATGGCAGGCAGCTTGGCTTGTAGAGGCTGTGCACCATGGAACCTCCAACTTTCCTCTCAGGTTCTATAGGGCCCTGGAGTTCCCACAGGGGGGTCACCCACAAGTCTCTACTGCAGAACTGAGCCTTCCTAGGCTTGGATGCTCAGAGGCCATGGAATTTTCCCAACCTCCCTCTCTCCCCTCCTCTCCCAAAATATCCCCTTTGGAACTAAGGATTGAGAATAAACACCAGGCTTCCATCTTGGAAGTGGGTTGAACCATGGGATGATACAATATTTCAGTAAATTAGCATGCCAGACACACATTCATACTTATATTCAGCAAATGTAAGTGCTTACTATGTGCCAGACACATAATATGTGATTTGTGTCAGAGACTTTGAAGACACAATCATGAGTGAATGAAAAACAGTTCCAGCGATCAAAGTTTACCTAGTCCAACATGGGGCCAAGATATTAATCCTGACAAATAAAGTGCAATGAAGACAAAGTGCAAAGACCTATGAGAACATGTAACAGGAAAACTGACTTGTTATTGTAGGACTTCCTCCTGGATAGGGCAACCATGTAATTTATCATTTAGACTGGGATGCTTTTGAGAGTGAAAGGGAGAGCTGTTAGTCATTAGGTTGAGATAAACAGAGGTAAACTGACTATCCCAGGCAAGTTAGGACATGTCACTACAGTAATAAAAATCTTTACTGAGAGAGACTTGAAGCTGAGAATTACTTAGGTGAAGGTGCAGAGGATGAATTGGATCTGTGCGCCACATGTTTCTCATCAGTGTTTCTATCTCTAATCCTGTTGTAGACTGAATGTCTATAAGCTCAATCCCCAATAGGGGGCGTGCAGGAAAAGCCAACTAATGATTCTCTTTCATTGATGTTTCTATCTCTACCTCTTCCTTCCTCTCTAAAATAAAAAATATATATATATTAAAAAAAATTTAAAAAATGACTTAGCTATTCCCAAGAACTGGGTGAATGGTGATGCCATTCATAGGGTGAGGACCATTGGAAAAATTTGTTTGAGACATGTTAGTTTTAGGTGCTTTTTCAACATCTAAGCAAAAATGTGGAGTAGTTAGTGGAGATTTATGCTACTGGAGCTTAGTGGGGAGCTCTGATACGAATACAAAATAGTGAATAGAGCACTGACCTATGGACTGAAAGGTCCCAGGTTTGATTCCAGTCAAGGGCACATGCCCGGGTTGTGGGCTCGATCCCCAATAGGGGGTGTACAGGAGGCAGCCAATCAATGGTTATCTCTAATCATTGATATTTCTATTTATTTCTCCCTCTCTGAAATTAATAAAAATATATTTTAAAAATGAATACAAGATAGGACTCAGTGAATAGTTGTCAGACAACAGTATGAACATTAAAGTAGGAGTTGTAGAGTTCTGGCTTCCAGTTCCTGCTCTGTCTTGGATTCACTTTGGGCAATTTACTTTCTCTCCAGAACTGTCAATATCCCTATCTGGGGACACAGTCCCAAACTATCCCATAATCCAACAAATGTAAGAGGGGCCTTTGGCACAGAAAGGGCCCTTAAAACCTCACTCTAAAGTTAATAATTTTCACTCCTGCCCTTTCCCAATCTCCCATTTCTTCTCTCCTCCATCCCCTGAAGCATCTTGAATTTTATATTTATCATTTGCATACTTTATAGTTTTGGTAATATACATACATACACACACACACACATATATGTATGTATGTATGTATGTATATCCCTAATAATTCCATTTCTAGGGAGAGGTCTTGAGAATTGCTCACACAATTGGAAAATTATATATTTCCAAGAGTCAACACTGTGACAGTAATATTAAGGACTTGCTTAGTGCACCAACAGAGCAAGGGTAGTAAAATTAGTAGAAATTTCTTTTAAAAAATATTTATATTTTATTGATTTTAGAGAGGAATGGAGAGGGAGAGAGAGACAGAACATCAATGATGAGAGAGAACCATTGACCAGCCGCTTCCTGCACGCCCCCCACTGGGGACCGAACCCGCAATCCAGGCATGTGCCCCTGGCTGGAATCAAACCTGGGACCCCCTAGTCTACAGACTGACGCTCTATCCACTGAGCCAAACCAGCCAGGGCAGAAACAAAACTTTTTGAAATAATTTGACATTTTATATTCTAAAACAGTATTGAATAAATTATTTTGAGGGAAGTCAACTCTGCTGGAATTTCTTACACCTTGATTTAGCATTAATATTATTTTTATTTATTTTTTGTAAATCTTCACCGAATGATATCCTCCCCCCCATTGATTTTTAGAGAGAGTGGAAGGGAGGGGGGCAAGGGTAGAGAGAAAGAAAGAGAGACAGAGAGGCAGGCCCGGGGTTCAGGGTTGAACTTGCAACCCAGGTATATGCCTTTGATGGGGAATCAAACCTGAGACCCTTTGGTCCCAAACTATCCATGTACTGATATAACCATTGAGAAACACTAGCCATGGCCTGTTTTTGTTTTTATATATTTTATTTTTTTAATTGTCTTAAGTTTCATATATGTCTCCTTTTCCCCCAATTGACCCCCCCCAACCATTCTCACCCCAGGTAAGCCCCCACCGCCCCAGTGTCTGTGTCTATTGATTATGCTAATATGCATGCATGCAAGTCCTTTGATTGCTTTCTAATTCCCCCACCTCCCCTGCCATTTGTCTCTGGATCTATATTTTGTTCATCAAGTTGTGTTATTATATCCCACATATGAGTGAGATCATGTGATATTTATCTTTCTCTGGCTTATTTCGCTTAGCATAATGCTCTCCAGTTCCATCCATGCTGTTGCAAATGATAAAAGTTCCTTCTTTTTTATAGCAGCATAGTATTCCATTGTGTAGAAGTAACATAGTTTTTTAACCCAATCATCTGCTGATGGACATTTAGGTTGTTTCCAAATCTTAGCTATTATAAATTGTGCTGCTGTGAACATAGGGGTGCATATATCCTTTCTGATTGGTGTTTCTGCTTTCTTGGGATATAGTCCTAGAAGTGGGATTACTGGGTCAAATGGGTGTTCTGTTCCATTTTTAATTTTTTGAGCAAACTCCATACTGTCTTCCACAGTGGCTGCACCAGTCTATATTCCCACCAGCAGTGCAAGAGAGTTCCTTTTCTTCCACATCCTTGCCAGCACTTGTCGTTTGTTTATTTTTTGATGATAGCCATTCTGACAGGTGTGAGATGGTACTTCATTGTTGTTTTTTAATATATTTTCATTGATTTCAGAGAGGAAGAGAAAGGAGAGAGAGAAAGATAGAAACATCAGTGATGAAAGAGAAACATTCATCAGCTGCTTCCTGCACCCCTTGTAACCTAAGCATGTGCGCAGGCCAATGTTCTATCCACTGAGCCAAACTGGCCAGGGCTATTTTTATTTTTTATATAGAGACTAGAGGCCCGGTGCACAAAAATTTGTGCACTCAGGCGGCGGTTTGGGGTGGGGGTCCCTCAGCCTAGCCTGTGCCCTCTCACAGTGTGAGAACCCTCAGGGGATATCGACCTGCTTGCTTAGGCCCGCTCCCTGGGTGATAGGGCCTAAGCTGGCAGTCAGACATCCCTCTGGAAGCCCGGGAGCCTTCCAGGGATGTCCACTTGCCAGCGGGGAGCAGGCCTAAGCTGCGGTCGGACATCCTTAGCGCTGCTGAGGAGGCAGGAAAGGCTCCCACCACCTCCGCTGTACTGGCAGCTGTCAGCCTGGCTTGTGGCTGAGCAGAGCTCCCCCTGTGGGAGTGCACTGACCACCAGGGGGCAGCTCCTGCATTGAGCATCTGCCCCTTGGCGGTTATTGTGTGTCATAGTGACCAGTCATTCCCAGTCGTTCTGCTGTTAGGGTCAATTTGCATATTACCTTTTTATTATATAGGATAGGAAGGAGCATTTTAACCTTTCAAGTGTTTACTGCTTCTAAAGGGTTTTCAATTCAACCTTAAAAACAATGTTCACTCTTAATTTGTATTAGCTAACTTATGTGTGTAATAATAAATTTACACAATAGTATTTTGGCTAGGTAGCAATGAGATGCTGTAGGGCTGCAATGTAGTGACACAACATGGCTCTCCAGAGGTCCTCAGTGTACTTAGTTCACACCAACCTCTCACTGTCAAAATACTGGAGGGCTTCTTCTTAAAAGGTCATGTAGGGTGAGGAAATTAAGGGGTCCTAATATGAGGTGACAGAAGATTTGACTTTGGGTGGTCCTATATACAGATTTTGTAAGTTAGTAATCCATACATGAAACCTATGTGTTCATGTTGACTAATGTCACCCAATAAAATAAAATGAAAAAAATCATGAGTGTAAGAAAAAAACTGGAACCTGGCCTATATTTAGAATTTAAATGTAAGCAGCCATGTGGCCTAAGGGTTTCTAAAAGAGAATCCTTGGAAACCTGGAAAGATAAGTGGTCAGCTGGAATCTGCTGGAAAATACAGCAGAGCTGGATTTTAAGAGCAGTGGTTCCAGTCAGTATGCAGGACATCTACAATGTCTGGAAGCATAGATAAAAGTATCTATTATTTTACAATTGGAGATAGTGTGGCTTCTCGACTGTTTTTTCTGCTTTATGGACTTTATGGACCTGTGGTGTTCAGCAGTCCTGACACTTTCAGATAGAACCTCTTGGAGAGCCTACATGTTCAGGGAAGAGGGGGTTCTGTAATGCCAAAGAATTACCTGAGTCTTAGGAGCCCACCATCTCTGCTCTGGGAATCCCCCTGGTTCTGTTAGAGGAATGTTCCCATGTCCAGAGGCTTTTGAGCACTCAAGGTTGGCAGTTCAGAGAAGGCTGGTAGCAACTGCAGCTGCTGAGGCAGTGGCCCACCAGGCAGCCATGACATGGAGGTCAGCAGCAGATTGAGCCCCAACATGATTCATTGACAGGAACATGGGCATTGGCTTGTGTGTAGCAGGGTGACAGCAGCCAGCAGAGCAATAACCAACAGATCAGCAATTATCCTTAAAATGAAAGCTGATGGCTTGCGGAGCTGATGACAGCTGTTTTGACCCTATGAATAATATCTCCACACTGACCTCTAAGGACCCCTAGAGAAATAACTGTAGAGGGAGATCCTGGAATTAGATCAGAGCTTGGAGATTTGGGGTGGCTATAAATGTGACCCATCAGAGAATGGTGGGGGAAACCTATGAACATACCAGTTTCTGATGAAGGAAATTTGCCAGTCCCCTAGTCAAAGGAACTCTAAGTCACATAATCAAGAGATTAAACATCCTAAATACAATACTAGGACTCCCTTTTTCCTGCCAAATAAATATTTGAATCTCTTTCTAGATGTATACTGTGGTCAACTGGACCCTTCAGTCCGCGGACCAATGCTCCACTTATGTTTAAAATGTACACTTGGAGCATTTTTCATATATATATATATATATATATATATATATAATTTTTTTAAATATATTTTATTGATTTTTTGCAGAGAGGAAGGGAGAGAGATGGAGAGAGTTAGAAACATCGATGAGAGAGAAACATGGATCAGCTGTCTCTTGCACACCCCCTACTGGGGATGCGCCCGCAACCAAGGTACATGCCCTTGACCGGAATCGAACCTGGGACCCTTCAGTCCTCAGGCCGACGCTCTGTCCGCTGAGCCAAACCGGTCAGGGCTCAGATGTATATTTTATGTTAATTACTCTTAGTATCGCCTGCTCTTTTCAAAATATATAGTGCCATCACTTTTAAATCTTTTGAAATTTGCTTGTAAGGACAAATGATTCCTGGAAAGATTGGGGAGGCAGCAGGTCTTGAGTTGACTTTGGTATGAGAACTCATAAAAACAATGTGTTAAGAACTGAGTTGAGGGGATTGGGGTGAGGGCATGTGCAGGGGAGGGGTAGGGAAGGCTGGGGAGAGGTCAATGGGGCACAAAAGGAGACATGTACTATTATAATACTTTAAATAATAAAATAAAAAATTTAAAATATAAAAAAAGAGAACTGAGGTGAAATAGTTGCTCAGCTTCTGACAGGTGGGAGCTCCTCTCCCTGCTTGCTGCATGCAGATTTCTTAATAAGTGCCAAAAATCATGTTTCAAAAATTATGGTCTTTTCCGGCCAGCATAGCTCAGTGGTTGAGTGTTGACCTATGAACTGGGAGCTTATAGTTCAATTCCTGGTCAGGACACATGCCAGGGGTGTGGGCTTCATCCCCAATGGGGGGAGGGGGTGGAGGGGCACGCAGGAAGCAGCTGATTAAGTGTCGCTTTCATTGATGCTTCTATTTCTCCCTCTCCCATTCTCTGTGAAATCAATAAAAATATATTTTTTAAAAATTGTGGTCTTATTTCAATAATATTTTTTTATTAATTTCAGAGAGGAAGGGAAAGGGAGAGAGAAACATCAGTAAACCCTGCTGGTGTTGACCACTGGTTGAGCATTGACCTATAAACCAGAAGGTCCTGGTTCAATACCTGGTCAGGGCACATGCCTGGGTTCGAGCTCGATCCCCAGTGGGGGGCGTGCAAAAGGCAACCGGTTGATGTGTGTCTCATCAATATTTCTCTCTCTCTTCCTTTCCCTTCTTCTCTGAAATAGATAAAATTTCTAAAAATTGATAAAAACATATTTTTAAAAAATCAATGATGAGAGAGAATCATTAATCAGTTGTCTCCCAAATGCCCCCCATTGGACATTGAGCCTGGGTTTCAGGCATGTGCCTGGCTGGGAATCAAATCCTGACCTCCTAGTTCATAGGTTAATGTTTTAACCATTGAGCCAAACTGGCCAGGCAACATTGACTATTGAAGTGGGATAAATGCAGGTAAGCTCTTGTAAGTATGCATATTATAATCTTCGAAGTAATCACTGCACACATAATAAAAGAAAGTACAGCCCTAGCCGATTGGCTCAGTGGATAGAGCATTGGTCTGCGGACTGAAGGGTCCAGGGTTTGATTCTAGTCAAGGGCACATGCTGGGGCTGCCAGCTCACTGCCCCACAGGGGGCATGCAGGAAACAGCCGATCAACGATTCTCTCTCATCATTGATGTTTCTATCTCTGTCTACCTCTCCCTTCCTCTCTGAAATCAATAAAAATATTTAAAATAAACTAAAGTACAACTAAAAAGCCAAACAGGAGGGGAAGGAGAAAAGTGGAGCAAAAGTTACTTTATTAATCCAAAAGGAAATGAGAAAGGACGAACAAAGAACAGATGGAAAAAATAAAAAATAGTAAGATGGTAGTTTTAAGCCCATCTATAAAGTCAGTAGTTACATTAAATGTAAATAGTCTAAGCACTGCAATAAAAAAGACTATCGGACTGTGTGTGTGTAATATATATAGCAAGCCCACATACATGGTGTATGTAAGAGACACAAGCTGTTTAACATTCAAAATCCATTTGAGCCCCTCTTTCCAGCTGCAGCTAAAGTGCTCGGACCTTTGGAGGAAGCTAAGACCACATTGGGGTGAGATCCTTACTTTATCCAGCAACTAGCACCGCTCCCAGCAGTGCCCACCCAGCACTTGTCCACATGATGGCTTCCATCTTGGAGCTCACCTACATCTACTTGGCCTTTATCCTGCCTGATGAAGAGTTGACCGTGACAGATCAATGCCCTCATTAAAGCAGCTGGTGTAAGTGTTGAACCTTTCTGGCCAGGCTTGTTTGCAAAAGCTTTGGCCAATGCCAACATTGGGAGCCTCCTCTGCAATGTAGGGATTGGTGAACCTGTCCCAGCAGCTGGCATTGACCCAGCAGGAAGTGCTGTCCTCTCCACCTCTGCTGCCCCAGCTGAGGAGAGCATAGAAGGAAAGAAAGAAGAATCTGAGGAGTCTGATGATGACATAGGGTTTGGTCTTTTTTTTTTTTAATCTTTATTGTTCAGATTATTACAGATGTTCCTTTTTTTTTTAATTCCCATAGCTCCCCTCCACCTGGTTCCCACTCCCCCCATGACCTTACCCCCGCCACTGTCTTCATCCATAGGTGTAAGATTTTGTCTAGTCTCTTCCCACACCCCTCACACCCCCTTCCCCTGAGAATTGTCAGTCCATTCCCTTTCTATGCTCCTACTTCTGTTATATTCACCAGTTTATTCTGTTCATCAGATATTTTTATTGACTTAATTGTTAGATTCACTTGTTGATAGATATGTATTTGTTGTCACTTTGTTGTTCATAATTTTTATCTTTACCTTTTTCTTCTTCCTTTTCTTAAAAAATGCCCTTCAGCATTTCAAATAATCCTGGTTTAGTGGTGATGAATTCTCTTAGCTTTTTCTTGTCTGTGAAGCTCTTTATCTGACCATCAATTTTACATGATAGCTTTGCTGGGGAGAGTAATCTTGGTTGTAGGTTCTTGCTATTCATCACTTTGAATATTTCTTGCCACTCCCTTCTGGCCTGCATGGTTTCTGTTGAGAAATCAGCTGAAAGTCCTATTGGTACTCCCTTGTAGGTAACTGTTTTTCTCTTGCTGCTTTTAATATTCTCTCTTTGTCTTTTGTCCTTGGCATTTTAATTACCATATTTTCCGGCGTATAAGATGACTTTTTAACCCAGGAAAATCTCAAAAGTCTTCTCAAATAACGAGAAGGCTAGTGAGAGAGGTGATCCAACTACCTCCTCTACTTTCTCCCTCTACCATTTCTACCATTTCAGCAGTTTTGTCTCGACTTTTGAGAAGATTTTCCTGGGTTAAAAAGTCATCTTATATGCTAGAAAATATGGTATGATGTGTCTTGGTGTGGTCCTCTTTGGATTCTTTTTGTTTGGGATTCTCTGTGCTTCCTGGACTTGTAAGTCTATTTCTTTCACCAGGTAGGGGAAGTTTTCTGTCATTATTTCTTCAAATAGGCTTTCAATATCTTGCTCTCTCTTCTTCTGGCACGCCTATAATTCAGATGTTGGTATGCTTGAAGTTGTCCCAGAGGCTCCTTACGTTACTTTCATATTTTTGGATTATTTTTTCTTTTTGCTTTTCAGGATGGGTGTTTTTTGCTTCTTCATATTTCAAATCTTTGACTTGGTTCTTGTGATCCTTTAGTCTGCTGTTGGATCTCTGTATATTATTCTTTATTTCAGTCAGTGTATGCTTAATTTCTGACTGGTCCTTTTCCATTTTTTTGGTATTCTCATTAAGATCCTTGAAGGTCTCACTTAGTTCCTCGGAGGTTTGTAGAAGATTCTTGAGTAGCCTTATAACTGTGGTTTTGAACTCTATATCTATTAGTTT
Organism: Murina feae; assembly: GCA_004026665.1. Taxonomy (NCBI): domain Eukaryota; kingdom Metazoa; phylum Chordata; class Mammalia; order Chiroptera; family Vespertilionidae; genus Murina; species Murina feae. The sequence continues at coordinate 1,816 of PVJC01013523.1, read as the reverse complement.
GTTTTCCTCCTTTTCTTTCATTTGTGGCCTGTTTCTTTGTGTCCTCATTTTGTCTGCTTCCCTGTGTTGATAGAGTGGCTTTGTGTGATAGATGTCCTCTTGGGCCCAGTGGCTCAGTCTCCCCAATCACCTGGGGTAGACACTCTTGGTGTTCACCTTTGACGGCTGGATCCACAGTCTTGTTGTAGTTAAGCCTTGATTGCTGTTGATATCACTGGGAGGAAATGACCTCCAGGCCAATTGATTGTGAGAACCTGCTGTGTCTATAGTGAGAGAACTTCTGTGCAGGAGACACCCTTATGGAGCAGAACTTGCTTCATTGGGGCTTTGGTGCTGAGTCTGTCTCTTGAGTGTGTCCCTTATGGATGTGCTCAGTTGAAATCTCGTATCTGGCCACTGGGTACACTGGCTCCTGTATCTCCAAGGAGGTGCAAAGTCAGCTGCTGTGTGAGTCCACCCAGGAGGTGGTACAGTGAAATCTGTAGATTTCTCCTCGTTGTTTGGGGTTTGGAACTTTTGGAGTTCTGTGTCCCAGCCGCAGTCTGTTAGGTTAGGCTGCAGGCAGACAGGTGCAAAGCTTGGGTGGTGTTGTAAATTCGGTGGGGCGGTGTCTCAGAGAATCACCAGGGCAGAGCAAACAACGATGGCTGTCCTTCATCCATCTCAGTGGCTTCTCCGCGTTTTGGCATCTCCACGCCCTTGAGACCCCGAGTCTCGGAGCTCCGGGTAGCGATCCCCACAAGCAGCTCTGCTAGAAAGCCACTCTCACCTTCTGCCCCGCCTTTTGCCCCGTTGCCAGACAGCCCAAAACGAGTTCAGTGCAACCTAGAGCTTGTATTCCTTTTCTGATTGAAACACCCTGCGGACCCAGGTGCTGCCGCCGCCGCTGCCGCTGTTTCGCACACGTCTATACCTCTCCATTCTTGACGCCTTCTACTCATTCTCAATGCACTCCTTCTCTTGCCTTCTAGAAGTAAACTTTCTACTCCCCTGTTTCTGGAGGATGGCTGTTTAGCTTTATAGTTGTAGTTTTAATGTGGTTGTGGGAGGCAGCGCATTCAGGTGTATACTTTTATGCCATCATCTTGGTTCTCCCTGGGTTTGATCTTTTTGACTAAAACTCCTTTGTAACACATTTAATAAAAAGCTGAACTCTGGGGGGAAATCTATTTGATATAATCACCAAGTAACAAAGGAGAAAAAGATGATTTTTTAAGTTATTTTTATTCATTTATTTATTGATTTTAGAGGAATGGAGAGAAAGAGAGAGGGAGAAATATTGCTTTGTTGTTCCATTTATTTATGCCTTCATTGGTTGCTTCTTGTATGTGCCCTGACAGGGGACTGAACCCACAACCTTAGCATATACGGTTGAAAATCATAATTTTTTTAAACAGTTGACATACAATATTATATTATTTTCAAGTGTACAGCAAAGTGATTAGACATTTAAATACCTTATGCAGTGATCACCCTGATAATTCTAGTACCCCCCTGAGAGCGTACATAGTCTGTTCCTTTTTTTTCTTTTCCTGCTTTCCTTTGTATTAAATGTTTTTCATGGTTCATTTTGTCTCCACTATTGGCATAATAATTATACCTTTATTTCTTTAGTTGTTATGGAATTTATAAAATACACCTTTAAGTATAAGTCTACCTCCACATAATACATCACTTCATGTGTTATTACCTTTTTTATTATAGCCATTCTATAGCAAGTGAAGTGGTATCTCATTGTGATTTTTGATTTGCATTTCCAAAATTCATTCATTCTTTCTTTTTTTTTTTAAATATCTTTATTGTTCAGATTGTTACA
>PVJC01013522.1:0-30523 GCA_004026665.1 Murina feae | reverse complement strand
GGAATCATGAGCCACCAGGGAAGAATGCTGTCCCCTCTTCCACTGGACAACACAGCATCTCACCAGCATCCCAGGTCAGGACCCCTGAGGCCAGCGCGGTAAACACACTGGCGAGGCCATCTCAGGGCCTGCCTGGCCCCAAGGAAAGTGTCTGTTTTCAGCCACCTGCGCCCACTCCGCAAGCTGGCGGTGCAGACCTTTTGGGTTTTTATTTATTAGCTGTCGGTGTCTGATTTTGGTGGTTGACCTGAGTAATCCAGTTTCCTTCCCCCTCTCCCCCGGGCGTCTGCTATGTGGTCAGGGCCCTCATTAATTCCTTAAAGCCCTGTGAGGCAGTGGTCCCCACACAGGGCTCCAACTCAGAACCTGGGCAGCTCCTAACATGCCTGGCTCTGCCTCCTGCCCTGCAGCTCAGGTCTGGGGTCTCTGAGGACCAGGCCTAGACGGGTCTCCAAGTTCCCAGGTCATTCCAAGGGGCAGCCAAGGCTACAGAGCATTCCTGTGGCTGGGCAGGCAGAGGTGGTGGCATGGAGACACTGTGAGTCACAGCCCTTCAATTCATTGCATAATTCTCTTTATATTACAAATGTAATATAGTTATGGTCACAATGTCCATTAAAGAAGCATATTTACTAGTAAAAAATGTAATAGGCATGGCCGGCATGGCTCAGTAGTTGAGCATCAACCTATGAACCAGGAGGTCATGGTTTGATTCTGAATCAGGGCACATGCCCTCGCTGTGGGCTCAATCCCCGATCCCCTTCCCAAGCAGAACCTGTCACCCTCCCCTACCTCGCCACCCTTCCCGCCCCCCCCCTTCAAGCTGGCTCAGCCTTAGGGAAGGACCACCTCAAGGGCATCTCCTCTCTGAAGGGGAGACACAGACCCAGCAACTCAGACTCCAAGGGTGTCGGAGTAGGTATGGAGCATCCAGGTGGGGTTTGATACATAGAATACAGGCTCCTAAGTACAGGAACTCTGCGCTCAGTCAGAAACCTGGGAGCCAGTCAAGATCCATAACAGGATCCCAAGCTTCAGAGTAAATAGCTTGTAATTACAGCCCCGCACAAAAGTTATTCCAACCAGATGGCTTGTAGAGTCACATCTGGAATGTTTTTTTGTCCACACACAGAGGGAACAAACCTAAACCTTATCTGTAGGTTACTAGGAGCTTTCTTCCTTCCTTCTTCTAACCCTTGGAGCTTTCTTACATTCTACCAAAGGTCCCATGGGTCCTGAGCTGCCGTCTCTGATCATGCCCCTGGCGTCTGGTCGGCGTGGACACGGAGCACCTGCTCAGAGTCCCAGGCCTCCGAGAAAGAAGGAAAAGCTACACAGGCCCCTGGGGAGAGACCGATGCCCCCATCCCCTAAGTGGGTGCAGCAGCGACAGAGCACATTTGAGCACAGGCGAACCAGGACCTCTCGCTTCACTTTTCCTGATTTGCCAAAAGACAGAACCACTGGTCTTCAACCAGCGGCTCCAGCGAGGAGTGACACCCACAAAGCCCCCCCCCCCCCCCCCCGTGACCGGGTGTCCTCTGCTCTGATTCAAGGTCACGACTCCTTCGGTTCCCTGATACTGGCTCACACTTACCAAACATCTGTATGGACCAGGCTCTGTGCTAAGAATTTTATATATGTTCCGTCACCAAAAGTTCCTCGCTGTCCCCATTTTACGGATGAAGAACCCAGGTTAAGGAACTCACCCAGGGTCACACACACAGACCTGTGTCTGACTCCAAACACATGCATTGAAAGGGTTACATGTGGCAGCTTCCAGGTGTGCAGGATACACAGCGGAGCAAAACCATGCTGGGCCCTGAGGCTCCAGGGGACATTGGCACCACCTTGGCAGTCCCACAGGTGCGAACAAGCGCAGAGAAGCTCCCAGGAGCTGGGTCATCACCAGCCGCGGGGAGGTCCGCAAACATTGGCCGCCTCCTGGCAACGAGGGCGATGAGCCATTTTGGATTCGGACAAGTCTCCGGGTAAATCACACCTCTGAAAACCAGGCTGGCATCCTCAAACAAACTTCCCTCAAGATCCTAGCTCAGGTTTGAGTCTCCCCAAACCTAAGCAACAGAAAGAGTGGCAAACAGGTGTGGAGGCACATGTCACCACGCTCTAAAACACCAACCGTGCCCATGAATGAGGGCAGTGAACCTCACCGCGTGTTTCACTCACAGCCTCTGTCTCCCCGTCCGTGCCCATCACTTTCCAGGGCCGCACAGCCTGTGATTTACCCCCTGTCAGAGGCATCTGTTGGCATTAGTGTCTCTTTCCTCAAAGACCAAATATGCCAAAACCCCAAATGCAGCCTCTGGAGACACACGAAATTAAGTGCCAAAGTACAGAAATGAACGGGGGCATCGGGAGAGAAAAGGAAAAGAACCTACATGGCTGGCTACAAAGCTCCTTAAGGATATGGGCCAAACCACAGCTCCCTCCAAAGCCAAGTTCAAACAGGGTCTGGCAAGCAGCTTGCCGTGTCAGAGATGCGCCACTAGATGGCAACACCGAGTTCCCTGGCTCCCTGGCCTTGGGAATTGTGACCCTGGGCAAGGACCTCCTTCCTGAGCCTTTTCCAGGGTCTGATGTGGAAGGAAAGGATCGCTTCCTGGTGGGGGGCCGGGGAGGCGGGGAGCAGACTGGAGACAGAGAAGAGAACAAATCGCCCCTGTGAGATTTTCCTGTTTGCTTTCCTCAGAGAAACCAGGGCGGGGAAAAAGGGAGGAAAAAAAGTTTTGAGATGCTTTGGTCTATGTCAAGCCAATGTCTTGAAGATAATTTTTTCCTAAGATTCCTCCAGGGATATGGGAGGTATTACCTGGCCTTATGTTTCTATGTTTAAGATAATAATAACATAGAAATCTGGGGAGGGACACACAGCAGCTACGACGGCGAGAGTGGTCAGGCCAGGGAGAAAAGGCGGAGGGCACAGACCCTCCATTTAGACTGAAACGGAACCACAAATTCCTTGAAATTAGAATGTAAACAAAAATACCTGGTGCCCTGCCTGTGACCCTCAGCAACCCCATGGTTCCCTGGCGTCCTTGTCCCAGGAGAGCAATGCCTGCCTGGGAGGCAAACAGCTGTCGTTTGGCGAGCTGGCAAGCTCTAAGTGCCAGCCCCGTTTTTAAAAAGTCAAGAAGGCTGTGATGTGGCAATATTTTCCCCGCCCCCCCAAATGAACAGCGCTCAGCACGTCCATGAGACACACAGGCCAGGCAGTATCCGTATCACAAGAGGGGGTACAAACGTGCCAGCAATTCTCCGTCCTAAATTAGAAGCCGGCCAGACCACCCGCCCTCCTACACACACGTGCACACGCCCCTGTGTCCTTGCATCACTGTGTCTTATTTGGGAAGCGGTTCTATAGGTGTTGCTGCCTTCAAGAATCGCCCTACCGCCCTAACTGGTGTGGCTCAGTGGATAGAGTGTTGGCCTGCGGACTGAAAGGTCCCAGGTTCGATTCCGGTCAAGGGCATGTACCTTGGTTGCGGGCACATCCCCAGTAGGGGGCATGCAGGAGGCAGCTGATCCATGTTTCTCTCTCATCGATGTTTTTTCTAACTCTCTATCCCTCTCCCTTCCTCTCTGTAAAAAATCAATAAAATATATATTTTTTAAAAATCGCCCTACCAACCGCCCTGTTGGTTAGACCATCATCCCCATACAACAAGGTTACAGGTTCAATCTCCAGGCAGGGCACATACAGGAAGCAACCAATGAATGCATGAAGAAGTGGAACAAGAAATCGATGTTCCTCTCTGTTCTTCCCTCCCTCCTAACCTCCCTCTAAAATCAACAAAAATACAGTGATATGTGGATCCAAACGAGCTGAGTCTTGCCCAGCCAGTGTGGCTCAGTGGTTGAGCATTGACCCAGAAAACAATACGTCACTGGTTCTATGCCCAGTCAAGGCACATGCCTGGGTTGCAGGCTTGTTCCCCAGTAGAGGGTGTGCTGGAGGCAGCCAGTTGATGTTTCTCTCACAAGGATGTTTCTATCTCTCTATCCCTCTCCCTCACTCTCTCTCTAAAAAAAAATCAATAAAACACATTTTTTTAAATGAGTTTCATCTCTGCTGATTTAAAACAAACAAACAAAAAAGAATTGCCCTACCCCAATGCAAATATCCATGGGGGGAGGGGAACCCATATTAATTCTGAATGAGCTGCTCCCTTTGTCATCAGCTACTGTCAGGGGATGAACACCCAGCAGACACCCAGCAGCTCTGAGACGTACGGGAGCAGAAGTTCTAGAATGGCCCGCACCAAAGACTTGGTGCGTGTGCCGCTGCGCTCAGGGCTGTGGGAATGAGAAGGAAACCACTTTACAAGTGAGCTCTCCACTCTCCAGAAGCGTATGCCGTCTCCCAGCAAACAAGACATCGGACGTTTGCAGATCGCACACACACTGCCGTCGCTTCTGTCCCCAATGAGGCTTTCGGGGGACACTTTCACCTGCTCCAAAGCCATTGTGGTCAGCGAACACGTAGGACAGTTTGACCCGTAATTGAATTCTTTCTACTAAAGAATTCCTTTGGAGCAGACACACAATAGGGTTTTACTATTGGAGAGGCTCAAAATTGCTCACAGAGGAATTTGTTTTGGGGGAATATGATGTCGTAGGTAAAGTTTCCCAAGGGAGGTGATCCAACATCAGCACACTATTCTCCTAGGAATTTCCAGTCTCTCCCCCCACACCCACCCCCTTGCATGAGGTCACAGAGGTCAGCTTCTCCTTGAAGTGCCCCCAGGGTAACCCAATTCCAGTCCCCAATTCCAGAGCCAAAGGGAACTTTATGGTCCTTTTGAACACAGGCTGCAGCGTCTTCTAAGCAATATCCTAAAACTTCTCATCAACAGAATACTTCATGTTTGCACAGCGCCATTCTTCTGATGAAGTCTGCAGGCATCAGTTCCTTGTGATTTACAGATGGAGGAACAGCCCACAATGAATCCAAGCGGCTAGGATCCCTCAAACAGCTGGCTAGCAGTGGACTTGGGAATGCAACCTGGTCCCCAGGACGCTGGTTGCTAAGGCACAGCATTAAAATGCATGGATGCATCATATTAGGAAGAGATCAGCATACAGTTGAGCTGATCAGGAAATTTTCAAGAAAGACAGGTCCCCTCGGCCAGACCTGTCAGGTCTCCTGCCATTATCCCCGCCCTGTTCTAAGGTAACCTGGAAGGGATGGGCCAAAAGTTGGGGAATCAGACCTGACTTCAAAATGTTAGGGGTCTAGAATGCAGAGATGTATGTGGGCAGAAGCTGCAAAAGACCCCAGGGGGCAGCTTCCATTGCTTGTCATGAGTTTTGATAATGAACAGTGTTAAATAAAAATGGCTCCCTCCCTGGAACAGGTGGTCAGGGGAAATCCTTTGCCAGCAAGCATGACCCCTCCCAGAGGAGACAACACAAGCTCAGACCTGCTCCAGCCTGTCTCCTTAGGACAAACTCTGGTCTTCATCTCTTAGAAAAGAATCATGGGAGGCCTGGGGAGGTTGGGGTGGGGAGGGCAGTGGGGGCCTGAGATAGCTCAGTGGTTGCCAATGGCAGTATTAAATTTGACTGATAATTTATTATTTTAATTAAGCTTTTACTGGCTTGTTCTTTGTTACTGATGGTGAAACTGACTGCCCCATAACTCTTGCACAGAAAGAGTTTGAAGTGTGTTGGCGGAGGGGGGAGGGGGGGAGGCAGTTGGTCCACTATAAAGCCTTTGGGTCCAAGTATAAGGCTGTAGGCCACGATTCTCAGCCCAAGGAAAGTGGGGGAGGAGACAAATAATTGGGGGGGGGGGGAATTTTTAAACAACTAGCAAAACCATTTCTCAAGTGAAAAAACTCTGTTAGGGACAATAACCCAAACTTCCCAGCTAGGAGAATGGTTTTCCAAGATCTCTTCTTTTTCCAAATTCTGAACCCCCAACTTCCACTGCTTTGGCAAGTCACTTTCATAGTCAAAGCTACGGAGCTGAGCCACTTTTGGCCAATGAAGGGCACATCGTGCTGTAGGCAGCTATTGAACTACTAAGAATAATAACCCCTGACAGTCAGAGTAGATCATCTTCCAGACTCTGAGGAACACAGATGATTACATCCTTTTCAATCCTTGCCACGAGCCGAGGAAGGCTCTAACTTACCCATATTTGGGGTTAGAAAATACCCTCTCCCATGGCTCACCCAAGTTTACCAGCTAGCCGGGCAGAGTCAAACCCAGGGCAGTGGTATCCGTCGGTTCTTCCGTGGCTGCACTCTCCAGCCAGCCGGCTTTCGGGGCTGAGATGAGCCATGTCCTCCTCGCAGCTGAGAATTTAAATGTTTGCCTCTGAGAAGCATGCCTCGCGTCAGACATGATAAACCGCCATGGTTGATGGCTTCACTGGGAACCCAGGAGCAAACACGGCGCCTGGTCTGAAAGGCAGGTGAAGTCTCTGACCTTACCACTCAAAACGAGTCCGTGCCTCTGCCAGACGGCCCAGGACCCCGAACCCCAGGCCTCCAGGTCCTCTGATTTCTCTCTTATCCTGAACGGAGGGGGCGCCTCTCCTGAGAGGCCGGCAGTACCCTATGGCCCTGTTTTTGGAGACTTCATGTTGAAGCATCTTGCAAGAACAACAAAAACATCCCACAACTCACTGCACCATATCTGAGAGTGCTATTCTTTCTCCGTCCCGTCTAGGCTCAGCGGGCCTATACCCCAGAGGCCCGGACCCTGGCAAACGCCGCCTCCTCCGGCCCGGCTAACAGTGAGCTCTCCGAACAAAGCTGCCCTTGAAGCCCAGCCATTTAAAAGACTTTATGAAGCCCCCAGGGGCCCCCCGATTATTTTGCAACAAGTCATATCCCATGAAGAAATTCACTTCTCTGCAACACAAAACAGAGGGAGATTAAAGAAAAAGGCAGGGGGTGCAGAAGAGCAGCGAGACCCCCCGTGGCTTCGTCTGGCCAGAATCGTGTCTTTTAGTGCCCGTGTCGTCTACAAAGACGATGTTCGGGTGATCTATGGCCCTCATACATCACGAAATGACAGTGTGCTCCCCATCCCGTACCTTGAAAATACGACGCGTGCCAGCAGAAGCAACGGGGGATTAACAAGGAGGCCCCCTTTATAGCGAACCTACCTAACATTTCAGTTCTCGTTTAATGGGCTTTCGTTTGTTGCAGGGTTGTTGTGGGTCCCGTGCCATTTAAGGATTGAGATCTGGCTTTTTTTTTTTTTTTTTTTTGGCCTTTTCAAGGAACTCTCAGAACAAAGAAACGCAGGCCATTAGAATGTCCCAGCTCCTCAAGCACAGCTCTGATTTAAAACAGGGCAGTGTCAAACAGCTCCCTATTCTGTTTAATCGTATTTTGAAATAGAACCAATGCATTAGAGATGGCAGAACACGAAAGAAGTAACCACCAAATAAAAGTAGTAGCCCAAAGAAAGCCGCAGCGCCTGGCTTTTATTACAGTGTGTGGAAGCAAGGGGCCTGCCGCCACCCGTGTCAGGGTCAGGGTGCCTAGCACAGCTGCCACTGTCCTCGGGCTCCCAGGGGAAGACCTGAAATCCAGACGATGACAGGAACCAGGAGCCAGGTACAAGGAGGAACGCAGTCCGTGTCAGCATCCTTCCTTTTCTTGGTCCACATGCCCAAGTCTACCCAACCGGAAGGGGCTCGAACAGTAGGATGTGGGACGGAGTCATGGCCACAGAGGAATGGCCACAGACCCCCCACAAGAGGAAGGTGGGAACCAGGGCGAGGGGCACGGGGTCCTGAAAAGCAACCCAGCCTCACGCACAAGCGGCCTGGCTGCCTCTGCCAACATCTCCGGTTATTTTACAAGGCAGGGCGCCCTTCAGCACGTGACAGATAATGGGTTAGGGTTAGGGTTAGGGTTAGGGTTAGGGTTAGGGAGAACTCCATGGCTTCTTATATTGACTGAGTGCACAGAAGTGATTCTCCGCCAAAGCAGGGAAATACTTCTCCCCGACGGCAGCCAGCGTCCCAGCTCCCACCTGTGACCGGCAGTGGCGAACCACGGACACCTGTCTCTGCCCATGTCCCCTGCCCACAATGGTGGGACTCACCAGATCTGCGATGCCTCTCCCTCCTGTGGGTCGACAGACAGCAAGCCACTGAGCCCACCCAGCCGATTCCTCACAGAACAGAGCAGTTTGTTCCCGGGCCGCCCGGGGAAGCCCACACACCACTGGGCGCTGAGAAACACCTGCTCTGACAAGTGCCCAAAGCTGACGTCCAGGGACGAGGCCGGCGAAGGGGCCTCTCGCAGCCCATCTGTCATCTTGACAAAGTAACTTTCTGGTCGCTGGTGAGACACTTTCAGAGACATCTGCATAATTGACCCCGACCCCCAGCCATCGCAGAGGCTTTCAAAGGGCCCCCTGGGACGCCAGGCTGGCAAGCCGGTTCCCGCCAGCCACCTCTGGATAATGGTGAGGGCGCCGCGATGTGGCAGGTGCGGGAGGATCCGGGCTCCTGGGCCGTGTCCACAACAGTGTCCACTGCAGAGGGTGGCCAGTTAGCCCGAGGGAGGAACGCCAGGCGGGGGAGCGAGGGGGCAGGAGCCCCTGGCTGGCTGGGCATCCACAGATGGACACCGACAGGCCAGCCTCTCATGGCGACCCCACAGGTAGGCGGCCCTGTGAGTGAGGTTGTCCCAACATACCCCCCAGGGCCCTGGGCAGCACGCACTCCTCACCAAGGCTGCCTGAGGGCCACATGCAGATGTCAGGAAGAACCAGAGAAGCCACCGATGGATTGCTTTTTTTTTGAATCCTCACCTGAGGATATTTTTCCATTGATTTTTAGAGAGTGGAAGAGAGAGGAAAAGACAGAGAGAAATATCAAAGTAAGAGAAACACATGGATTGGTTGCCTCCTGCACACGCCCCGACCATGGCCTGCTACCAAGGTATGTGCCTTTGACAGAGATCGAACTTGGGACTCTTCAGTCTGAAGACCTGCCGACACTCTATCCACTGAGCCAAACCGGCCAGGGCTCACTGATGTATTTCATAGCTTCAGAATGAAATGTGGATCCATTCCCCTCCACTTTAAACTCATGAAACCAACAACGAATGCTAGTTTTGTGATAATCCACTTCTGATTGAGATGTGATCAAGAAAAGGACTAGTTACCCACAAAACATGAACGTGAATTTGTTGCTAATGAGATTTGTAACATGTGCCCATTAAGGAAAAAAAAAAGGCTTTTACTAGTAAAGGGTTTCACCAGAGGGAAGCAGCCCGGGTCCCTGGTGCCAGCCTGTGGCCCAAGGAGGGAAGCAGCCCGGGTCCCGGGTCCCGGGTCCCGGGTCCCAGAGGAAAACCAATCCAGCAACCGGAGAAGGAAGGCCTACTCTTGCATGAATTTTCATGCATTGGGCCTCTAGTCTACAATAAGACGAAAGTGTCAACGGAAGACAAATGACCCTTAGGCAACGAGACATCTTGACTCTGAGCTTGGGTTTTCCTGCAGGCTAAAACTCAGCACTACAGAACTCCCGTCTACCTGACGGAAAATCCACGAATCTATTGAACAAATATTTTTCGAGCCCCTACTGTGGGCCAGGCACTGTGCCAGGTTTTGCTGGGAACAGAAAATATGAATCAGAGACGTTTTCTGCCCTACGAGAGCTTAAAATCCAGGAGGGTGGGGTGAGGGCACAGACACAGCAAAAGCACCGCACACCCCGCAACTTGACAGGCACGTAGCCGTCCCTGAGCTCAGAGGGAAAGGTCAGTTTCAACCGCGTTTCACTGCCACCAGTTCCCAGGGACCATCCACGCATCTCAGTTCCTGAGACCCCCACAGGAGCCCCTGAAAAAGCCCAAAATAGAGCTTTGTTGAACAACTGCATCACCAAGGCAGGATCTGGCCTACATACGTCAGCACCTTGGGATGTGACAACCCCCAAAAGGGGCCTCCTTTGGTGACGACATTCCGGGGCACTCCAATTCAGGTGAGGCCACCTGGCTCGGCGCTGCGAGCAGAACATCCATCCGTTCTATGTGTGTCGTGGGGAAATTCTTTGTGCCGCTTTCTTCTTCTCTACAAAATCGTCATCATGAACACAGGTTGCTAGCCATTCACCTGGATGTTTATGCTTGAGGTAAAGCATAAAGTCGCAGCACACTGAACTTTAATTTCCATCCCAAAAGCAATAATAATCACACTGCCGAGTGGGAATGGCACTATTTTTTAAAATAGTTTTCCATAGAAAAATCATTTTGTAATTATTACTGCTTATGGTATATTTTCCTGTGATTGTGTTATTGGTCATTGGAGACAGCTTTCATCCTTCAGCCAGTGTGTTTGTATAATCTTCCGGCCACCAGATTCGATATGCAAAGTAATATGAGCTATGGAAAAGGCAAGTCGCCACTACAGCGAAAGCAGAGTGTAAAGTAGAAAGAAAAATGTATAATTTATTTTGGGGAAAGAGAATCAGATCTTCAAATTACTGAGTTAAAAACGTTAAACGTGCCCCACCTGGTTTGGCTCTGAGGCTAGAGCGTCAACCCGAAGATTGAAGAGCCCGAGTTTGATGGTGGGCACACATCTTGGTTGCGGGACCTGGTCAGGGCCCTGTGAGAGGCAACCAATCAATGTGTCTCTCTCACATCAATATTTCTCTTTGTCTGTCTCTTGTCTATCCCCCTCCCTTCCGCTCTCTCTTGACAAAAAAAGAAAAAGGAAAAAAAAATCAATGGATAATATTCTCAAATGAGAATTAATAATAACAACAAAAAAAGTTAAATGTAAATAGCACACACTCATTCACCCAACAGTTATGCAATGAATGGGCCCAGCCCTGGCCCGGGCCTGGGCTACAGCATGACAGTGAGTCTACCTCCTCACAGAAATAACCTTCCAGGAGGGAGACCCACAGGAGACATGTACATGCACCATTTACTGGGCCCTGAGGAGGATCTGGGAGAAAATGAAGCAGGACAAGGGGGCAGATTGGTAAGGCATGGTTCTACTGTGGAGACTGGTCAGAAAAGGACCCTCTAACAAGGAAACTACTGCTCAGAGACCAGAATAAAGGAATGAGCAGATATGAACAGAGGACAGTGCGGGAAAGAGCGAGCACTTGTTGAGAGCGTGTTGGACAGCACGAGTGCCGGGCAGGGCAGCAGGGAGTGGAGGCACATGGCTGGAGCGGAGTAGAGGGGAGGATATCCTGGGAGGTGGGGCCAGAGGCACCAGCAGGACCAGGTCAGGTAGGACCAGGTTATATCTCAGAGTGTCTTCTCAATGAAAAGAGAAGCCACTGGAAGATTTTTCATTAAAAAGAGAAATAATTGGATGTATTTTTTTTTAATGATCACTAGTTGATAATCTATTGTCTGGAGGCAAAAGTGATCATGGAGGTAGTTAGACATGATCAGGTACATGGTCACCGTTTTGCTGTCAAGATTTGCTAATAGATTGAACGTAGAGTGTAAGAGAAAGCGGAAAAAGGAACCCATGGCTGGTGGCCTGAAGTTGCTGGGTGGAGGAAGCCAGATTTCCCGGGGAGGAAGGTAGAGAACAAGATCTCTGCGGAAGCCATTTTCAGTTTGAGACACTTCCTAGACACGCATGTGAGAGGTCACAGAGACATTTGAATGTATGAGTGTGCACGCGAAGGCTGAGGGCATGTCAGGCATCACCATGGAACTATCAGCAGACAGTGGCTTTGAAGCCATGGATCAGCTCACCTCGGGAAGGGCTGTACACGGGGAAAACACCCTCACTGAACCTTGGGGCCCTCCAACATTCAAAGTTTGAGAAGATCAGGAAGACCCAACCAAAATAGGTCTGGTAGAGGATAGCCAAATACACAGACTTATAAATCCATCACACAAATGCTGAGAACTCTATACTTGTAAGTCCACACACACACATACATACACACACGCACGCACATACACAATTGTTCGCGGTCACTGGTTGAGATTGTGACATTAACCTAGTGACCACCAGAGGTCACCTTTCTCAGCACCTACCTCTGGCCAGCTACCTAGAGAACAAGATACCTCTCCCAGTCCCTGTCCACCATGTGAGGCTCACAAAGATGCTGTCTCGGTCATGCTGGCCACTCCTTATCCTGAGTGCTAAGACCCACCATGCCAGCCATGCTACATCCCTGTGCGAATAGGCTCAAGTTTAGGAAATTTCTGAGTGGCTAGAAGAGCTAAGAATGTCAGGGGAAAGTTCTAGGACCAATGTCCCCAACTTGCAGGGCTGGGACCCACCAGACCTCGTGACCAAAGGTTAGGTTAGTATTAAAGGTGGGTGTGGGGGTGAGAGGATAGTAAACCCTATGGAGTAATAGGAAGGAAGAAGAAAGGAAGGGAGGGAAGAAGGGAGGGAGGGAGGGAGGGAGGAAAGGGGAGAAATCCCTCATTTTAAGTCTTCCTTCTCCATGACACCAAGGTCTGAAGACAAGGCCCTGAGGTCCATCAAGTCTACAGTCAGGCCCTGCTTTCAATTTCTGATCCCAACACACATGGCTGAGCAGAGCTCCTCCATGGTACCTAGGGTGTAGGGCTCTAGGGAAGATGCCTGCATTCACAGGAGGAATCGGCCAAGACACTGAGGAGCCGACACCCCACACCACCTTGGGGCTCACTCTGGATGTGTGTGCAAGAGGCGGATGCCGGTGGAGAAGCTAAGCTGAGGAAATGACACAACTTTGCGATTTGTACTCCTCTCTATCCTTTCGAGATATTTCCTTCTCACGCATTTGAAGGCATTGAAAGTCCCTCCAGGCTTTCGCTCCACCAGGCTGCATTATATCGGTGCGTCATCATCGGTGAAAAATATTTCTAAACCCCACCTAGGCACTTGGTTCTGCTCTAAGCTGGCCCTGTAGCTATTCCCAGCCATCCTGGTCATGATCACCAACAGCCTGTGTCAGAGACCTCCCCACTGGACACTCCATCCCCCACACATCTGGCCCAGTGTGTGTGTAGGAAGAACAACCACCCCACTGTGATTCTGTTGGTGCATTTCATTATCAGGCTGAAACCAAGAATTAAAAACCGAAACCGAGAAAAACAAGCCACAGAACTTGGGAAGTGGTGACATCATGGAAATGCTGGGCTAATTACAGAGAAAGAAAATAACATGGTGAAAAAATAATACTAAAGATGGAGATGATAAAGGTGAAACCCAGGGACAATGGAATGCCAGGCTAATTTAAAAAAAAAAATTTAAGGATTCCCATTTAAAGTGCGGACAACAGTTCATCAACGTGACTCGAACTATGTGAAGGCGGGTGAATCAGACCCAGGTGTGCCTGGCTTCGCTCTCTCCGAGATCAGGTAAAGGACGGGGTGGGCAGCAATCGGGCAGCCTAAAGAGAGAGGAAAGAGCTAAAATTTCCCAGGAGGCTTCTGTTCTTGATGAGGAAGGCACCTGCTGGGGCCAGAAAGAATGGAAAGGGAGGGGGTGGGGGCAACTCTCAACCCCCTTCACATGGCCATCAGTGGGGCCACCGCTTGTCCCTGGTTCCCCCAGATGCTGCCGACCCGGCAGGTCCGTCTTAAAACCCTGGCCGTTGTGTCGAATTGCTCCATCCAGTTGGCTCATGCTGAAGGATCAACACACAGACGTCATATCAGCTTCGTCGCGCAGCTGCTGTCCGTCACAGAAAGACCACAGGAAATGGAGTGCATCCCCATGGGAATCCGTCCCGGGAAAGGGCTGGCTGTCCCCCAGAGGGCCAGCCTGTCCCACCCAAAGGCGCCGGGCAGGACCCTACCTAACCAAACCACAAGGACTGCGAAAAACAGAATCCCCAGGGAAGCGACGTGCTGGGTCTCTCTCAGTCCCGGCCTTGGGCACTTTCTCAACCCTGTGGTCAGGAGGCATGGTCTGCAAGATACCATCTCATGGAGTCTCCGGCCGGGCCAGGATTCCCACACTTGAATTACAGTCCCGAGTCTCCATGACACGCAGTGTGAGTTCATCTCGCTTGATTTTTCTGAGCCTTGATGATCCTGACTGTGGACAGGTTTCCTGAGAAGACCGGCCTGACCTCACAGCCTGGACAGTGGCGCTCAGGCCGCTCCAGATTAATCCACGTGGCATTTCATCGTAAAATAGTTGCAGAGACTTCCTGTGTACAAGATGCTGCTCTGGGCGCTGGAAGTGATGCTCAAGAGAACTGGACACTATGCCTGCCCCAAAGAAGCTTCGCTTCCAGTTGGGGAGATGGCCGTGCAAATCATAAAACTTCAGGGTGGGCAGGAGGAAGGGACAAAGTGAGATTTCAAAGGGTAAGTCATTCTGATGGATGACTAGGGGAAGCTTGGTGGAGGAGAGGACGAGAGAAGTGGCACTGGGGTGAATATGGTTAATGTGCACGGGGACTGAGAACACCCCACAACTATAACGGTACGTAGATGAGAGCTGACCTACTGTCGGGTTGTACCAATAACAGAAGGTCGGCTGTGCCTAACCACTTGTTCATATATGTTGCTTCACTGGGAACTGACTTATATTTATATATCCTGCCCTTTCTCTCACCTGAAATGGAACAGTTTTTCAAAAACTAGCCCCTGCATAGAGTCCCTGGAAGTGTATTAAAAATAGAGATTATTTTAGGTAATACTTTCAACAATACAGATTTAATTTTTTTAAAAAACATGAGAAGAAAAAAAATAGAAAATCTTTTTTTTTCTTTGTTATTGAATTTATGGGGTGACACTGATTCATAAAATTAAATTTATTGGGGTGACATTGATTCCTATAGGTTTCAGGTGTAATTCTATAATATATCATGTGTATATTGCATTGTGTTCACCACCCCAAGTCAAGTCTCCTTCCTTCACCATTTATCCCTCCTTTATCAAAAAAAAAGAAAGAAAAGGAAGGCAGGAAGGCAGAGAGGCAAGAAGGAAGGAAGGGAGGAAGGAAGGAAGGAAGGAAGAAAGGAAGGAAGGAGGAAGGAAGGAAGAACAGAGATTCTGTGATCTCTGTCAGACCTACTGCGTCAGACCCTCTGAAGTAAGGCCCCAGGATCAACATTTTTGACAAGTTCTCTGGTGGTCTGTCTGCGCATTAAATGTGACAGCCACCATGGCTGGGGCCCTGGTGGGAGAACAGAGGAAAGGACTTGTTAATGACCTGCAACTGTGAGACAGAAGGGGGGAGTCTGGTCAGTGTGTGGGTATGGGGTAGGGAGAGGACAGGCTGCTAGGGCCGGAACAGGATTGTCTGTTCCTTGTCCCCAGTGCTCAGGGCCCCCTGTCCCCACTGTAATGCCCCCACCCCCAGCTTGTGCACAAGTTTGAGTTCAATCACATGGTCACACTTTTCTTAAATGACAGAAGGCAGTTTGCAACCTAAATCCATTATCCGAATTTTATATTAAGCACATACACATCCTTACATATGTATGTGGATATGCACGTGCTCATATATATCCACATATGTAATCTAGCGGTTGGTTCTGATTAATCAACTGTTTCAATCAAGGGTTAATATCTGTGGCTTTCGCGAGTTCATCAGTTTTCAAAGAACTCTAAAGCAATAAAAGATAGCTAACTTCAAAACCTTTGGGAACATAATTTAATCTCTTTGTTCATGTTAAAAAAAAAAAAAAAGGTCTTTTCCAATCTCACAGTGCCCCGGGCCGTTAACATAAATGCTCAATAACTGTGAGCTGAGTCGAACGACCATCAATCATTGCTCCCCTTCAGCCCTTCAGAGAGCACCCACAGGCCACCCCTGTCATCGGCACCCAGGGAACTTCCCCGCCGTGGTCAGAGGGCTCCTGGGGACGAGGGAAGGCCGGTTCCTTCAGAGCTGGGGTGGGAGGTTAAGGGGTGTTTGCACCTTACTGTATGGGCTGCATTTCATTGTTAGCCTATGAACCCAGAGTGACGTCCCCCTGAATGTAAAGTCCCCTCACTAAGACACATCACAATAACCTGACGGATGACTTCCTCCCATGGAAAAAGTCTCCAGGAGCTCAAGGGGTTCTCAGGTTGAACCACAGAGAACTGCTGATTCTCCAGATCAGCAAGGACTATGGAAAGTCCATATGCTTCAGCAGAACACCAAAATCTGAACTAGTGTCCAAAGTCCTGTTAGCACACTTCCCTTTGTCCTTGTCCATGGTAAGACTTACAAAAAAAAAAAACAAAAAACACCCAAATCGCATTCTGTAATAAATCCCAGCTCCTTCCCCACACACGCTAGCACTCACAGAAGGAAGCCACTGCCCTCTGGCACCTGCACCCCCAGTACATCTGGGCCCATCCCAGCACATCGAGGCTCATCCCAGCTCATCCCAGTTCATCCAACTCATTCCAGCTCATCCCTGCTCATCCTCAATCATCCTGGCTCATCCCAGCTCATCCCAGTTCATCTTGGCTCATCCCGGCTCAGCTCGGCTCATCCCAGCACAGAGGAAGAGGAGCTGGTTCCTCCTGGACCAGCCAGATCACAAAAGGGCAGGCTCCTGACCCTTCGCAGCCATCCAGCTCCTCCCTGAATTCTAACATAGGTCACCTCTTAGAGGAAAGGAATTTCTACCCCAGGTAGAAATTTCTACCCCTGTGCACTAATGGACTCAGAGTTGGCCTCTGGCGGGTCCCACTGGCACAGGAACCAGTGCTCACATGGGCTTGAAAACTGAAGTTGCCACATCTCAGTTCTAATAGGCGGGTCCCCCCACCCCGCCAGGGTCGTGAACACAGGTACTGGTGGGAAACAAACTGGTTTGGCATAGCAGCTCTCATGTGGGAAAACATCTAATTGATCTTTCATGTCCTCTCAGTCGGGAAATTAGTGTCCCCTGAAGACCAGGAAGCACTGCTCTGTGAATGTCCCCATGCTACTGCTCTCACACCACCATCCACAAAGCAGGAGGGACCCCGCAGGCCACGAGAATTGGTGAGTTCCTGAGAAGTAAAGGGACAGAGAGAGGCAAACACAGCACAGTGAGGCTTTACGGAGCAGAAGGGTCAGGGTCCTGGGACCCCTGCCACACACAGGCTCAGGGAGCCGAGGGGGCACCTGCCACAGCTCTACCCTAAGCACTCGGTCCCATTAGAGCATCAAATGGACTAGGAAGCCCCGGGACTTTTTAAGTAATAAACTCTGAGGATAAACACGGAAAAGAAGGAAAATGCCAAGCAGGGTGGAGAATCAATGGGGGAGAAAAAAGGGACATCTGTACTACTTTCAACAATAAAGATAAGTTTATTTTTTTTAAAAAAAGGGGGAGAACAGAATGAAAATGCCATTTCTTTGCTCATGAAAAAGAAATCAGTGTGAAGTCAAAGGAACCTTAATTATTGCTACCATCCACAGATTTGCCTCGAAGAGAGACCTAGGAAGTTAGGTTAAAACAAAACAACAACAACAACAACAAAATGTTTATGGAGAAGGAGGAAAAGAAATGAAGATAAAGAAGGTAAAAAAGGCCCTAGCCAGTTTGGATCACTGGCCTATGACTGAAGGGTCCTAGGTTCAATTCTGGTCAAGAGCACATGCCTGGGTTGCGGGCTCGATCCCAGTAGGGGCATGCAGGAGGCAGCCGATCAGTGATTCTCTCTCAACCGATGATGTTTCTATCTCTCTTTCCCTCTCCCTTTCTCTCTGAAATTAATAAAAACATATACCATATTTTCTGGTGCATAAGTCAACTGGGCATATAAGACGACCCCCAACTTTTGAGAAGATTTTCCTGGGTTAAAAAGTCATCTTATACAGCAGAAAATATGGTATATGCTGAAAATGCCTCTCACGGAGGCCCAAAGAAATGTTAGAACAGCCCTGGGCCTCCTAGTGTTCCTAGTTCCTTTCTGGGCTGCTCTGCTGGCAACAGTCTCTCCAGGGATGGGCGCGGTCAGGAGGCCAGCAGCACGGCCAGAGGCCAGCCCCACGGGGTCTGAGAAGAGGATCTGTCTGCGCCCAACGACCTGAGCAGCCATGAGAACACAGCCGGCCACGTCTATTTCTTTGACCAGGAGCGCAAAAGCTGTTTGGAAATGTGCGCTTGCGTAAGTGAAGACCTGACACTGTTATCTCGGTGTTTTCTATCACCACTGTCATTCTGTTCCAAGTGTCTGGGTGCCATCTCCCGTGTTGCAGGTCCTCTCCCACCTTCGTTTACGGTTATTCCATCAAAGCAAGTCATCTGGAGACACGCTCTGGCCAGTGAAGATGCCACTTGTCCCCGCTCTGGTTTCTCTCGTTGAGCTACCTGAGCAAAATCTTAACTCGCCATTCAGGGTAAAGACCTCTGCCTTTCTCATTTGGCAGACCTGGGTTAGTACCACCCCTGACCGAACATTAAAAAAAAAAAAAAACCTCATTATGCTACATGACATGCACATACAATAAGGCCTTTGTCCTTAAAAGAAAAACATAATTTTCCACAGAGCAGCTCCCAGAAGCCAAGGGAGCTACCATCCGAACCCGAACATAAACACGAGGCTGTGTCCAGGTTGTGGAGTCGGCCTCGCTGGAAGTGGGGGACGCAGCCCCAGGGACCCGAGGCAGTTTTCATTGTGACTTCTGGAAGCAGGAGTGAGAATCGCAGATGCCCGCACTGTCGCCTGCATCCCTGCTATTTCTGTCAGGGAGCATGTTCCTCTTGTCGCCAAGGAAAGCAGGTCTGGGTGTCTATGTGACTCTAAATTCTCAAATGTGAGTGCAACCCGTTTATAGGCGGGGGAGGGGAGAATGTGTTTCTGTAATGATTCCTTAGGATGCCTTTTATAGCGGAGGTTGACCTCCTGTGACAAGCTTTCTGGGAGAATCGCGTTTGGGAACTTGGAGTCCCATGCTGAGGGGAGCTCTCCCAAGTGTTAACAACGCAAACTATAAACAGGAAACTCCAGCCTGACTCCCACTCAAGTCCAAGGTTGCGGACCTCTCGCCACAGCTATGGGGCTCACAGAGAGGGCAGGACGAGGTTCGTAGATGTGAGGACCTCCTTTTTCAGGCAGGAATTGGCCCAAGTAACTACCCCACAGATGGAGAGAAGGCGACACAGACTCTCAAAGGAGTTGCCAGGACCTCTGGTCATAAACACACAAAGCGGTGTGCATGCGACAGGTCCACAGGTCCAAATCCGGTCACATCGGTTCATCAGGAGCCACACTGTGAGGCCCACACCCCGGGTCTACGCGAGTGACCATGGTCAGTCCCCCAGTGGGACTCTGCATACTCCAAAGTGGGGAGGACTCATGCTATCGGACTCCGTGGGGCCACTCAGGAATTAGCTTTACATCTTTGCCACCCATCTGTCACTTCCTGACTCAGTGGCAGAGGACGACATCTGGCCTTCCCTGCAAAAGCAACACTGTGGCCCTGGCTGGCGTGGCTCAATTGCTTGGGTGTCATCCTGTGCACCAAAAGGTCACAGGTTCAATTCCCGGTCAGGGACAGGCCCAGGTTTCAGGTTTGGTCCCTAGTAGCGGGCGTGCAGGAGGCAGCTAATGGATGTTACTCTCTCTCCTCCTCTCTCTAGAATCAATAAAAACATATTTAAAAAGAAATGCAACACTGTGATGTCCACAGATGGACACCAACCAAGGAGATGCACTGGTTTTTAAATAGAAATGGAGGCGCGACCCATCTTGCCAAGCCCAGATACGACCAGGGTTCCCCATCTTTTAGCAGAAAGACCAGCTGCCACCTCACTGCAGTTCCATTGTTGACGCAAACGGAAATTCCATGTAACTCCACGTTCATAGAGGTGGACGATAAACTGTAGTAAGAACAGTGCATTTCATCACCTCTTAGAAGTGCCTCCTGGACAGTAATTGCACAGCATTTAAGTGGTGGCGGCAGCTGTCATTTCTGAAGTGCCCACCATGTGCCAGACCCTGATTTAAGAATTTTTTACATGTTTTAACTTAATAATCTGACAAAAGCCCTCTGATGAAAATAAAGATGTCGAGATACAAGAATTTTAGGCAACTCACCCAAAATCTTAAATATATATATATTGAAATGATGTACTAAAAACTGGTTTATGGCCTATCGCTCATTTTCTTCTATTTAAATTCTTGTTCTTAATAATTCCTCTTACACTGCTTACAAAGGGCGTTCACAGACATCAGCAGATTTAACCCATATACAGCCCTTCTGTTATTGCGCCTGCCAACAGCCAAGGTCTGCAATACTATTCCTCCTCAGAGGTGAAGATGACGGGTACACAGCCCACCGCGGACTGCCCAGTCCTCACAACTAAGTCTCAGAGAGAGCTAGGCACCTGCTTGGTGATGCACAGCTACCAGGCAGCCCAGGCGAGACATGAATCCATAATTTCAGACAGCACGCCATAGCTGTACTTCAATAATAAAACCGACATTAAAAATTCAGTGGAAAGGGGAAATATTTTTTCTTGAAGATCTAGGTAAGGGATCACATTATACCATAATATTTTAAAAGGACCATTAACAGTTTAATAGAGCAAACTTGAAAGTTGACAATGGTAAGTTTTTATATTAGCCTCTTTTATATTGTTGCTTTTTTTCATCATAAAAAAAAAATGCCTCAGCATGGCCTTGTCCATTTTGCACTTAATTAACTATAGAAACATTCCAAAGACATTTGCAAAAGTATATTAGTTTTATCCATGAAATTAGTTTTGTTTTGGTACCTTTAAAATTTTCATGTGGTATTTAGGTCCCTTTTTCTAAGGTCTTTTCAAATCCAAGTTTGGAAAATCTGTGATTTTTGCACTCAATTTTCAAAATCCCTACAGCAGCCTGAAGTTTTGGATTTCTGTCAAATTCCATCTACCAACAACTCAGTTCATGGGCAAATGTGCAGCAGGTACGAGGGAGGTGGGCACCATTACTGGCTGTTCCACATCATCCGAGACAGTGAGGTCCTTCTTTCATAGTCTTCTAGAATCTTCAGTCTAACGCTGTAATCATTAATATTACTCACTGTCTCTTCTTTGAACATCTTCTCTGTGGTTCTCTTCTTTCTTCTGTAACTACTTCTTAACCTCTTTCATGGGTTTCTCCCTTGTCTATGCTTTTAAATATAACCCTTCTTCTCCTTACTATAGTAAGCCCATTCCTTGACATCTCAATTTAGACCCTTTCCCAAGACAAGTCATTTATCCCCAAAGTCTTGAAGTTTATTTCATTGCAGACAGTTAATAAATTGGTATTTTCTAAGTCCTGATTTCTCTACTGAGACCAAGATCCACATTTTCTCAGCTTTTCTACTTGGAATGTCTACACAGTCCAACTCATCAAGTCTAAATCTATCACCACCCACCCACCCACCCACATCCCTGGTCCCTTCTCTTCCTACATTGGCTAGAGCACTGGCTAAATGCCTGGCCAGTGTTGCTCAGTGGTTGGTTGAGCACCGACCTATGAAGCATGAGGTCACAGTTCAATTCCTAGTCAGGGCACATGCCCGGGTTGTAGGCTTAATCCCCAGTGTGGGGCCTGCGGGAGACATCCAATCAAGGATTCCCTCTCATCATTGATGTTTCTATCTCTCTTTCTCCCTCTCCCTTCTTCTCTGAAAGCAGTAAAAATAATTTTTAAAGTGCGGAGGAAAAATAAAAAACATTGGCAAGTCTCGAAATTCCCTTCAATGGCCCTCTCTCTCATCTCTACTCTCTATTTTATTGCCAAGTGCTATCAACTTGGGCTCCACAACTCCTGTGCAAGTGTAAGGGGTCCTAGCATACTGGTGAGCCACCCAGTTTCAATTGTTGCATAAAATTTGGCCAACACTGGGAATGCAATCATGGTAATACATAATTAGCCAAATGGGTCGTGCCAGCAGGTTGTCACTGTAAGAAGTGAGAACTGGCACCCAAAATAGAATTTTTAGAGTTAGCTCTGGGACGTAAGCCATCCAGGTAGCAGTGTCCTGCTCCAGAGACTCCTGGCTCCACTGTGATGGCTGCTGCAGGCTAATGGCCGTGTCTTCCTGAGCATGGTTCAGAGCCTTTTGGTCCAAATGTACTAGAACTAAAAGGTGCTCAAAGACATTCAGGAGGGTGAGCCACACTGGTTTACCCCAAAGCCTGCTTCCCATTCCTGCTGCCCATCTGCTCCACCTGCCCACCGCTCATCCCTGGGTGCCCTGTCCCCGTTCCAGCCCCTGCACACTCTGCACACCGCCCCCCTCATAGAAGCACCCAGAGGAGTTTGCATAAAACACAACTTTTTAAAAAATATTGTTTTATTTATTTCTGAGAGAGAGAGAGAGAGAGAGATAGAAACATCCACCATGACAGAGAACCAGTGATCAGTTGCCTCCTGCATGCCCCCCACTGGGGATGGAGCCTGCAACCCAAGCATGTGTCCTGACCGGGAATCAAACCGTGACCTCCTGGTTCATAAGTCAATGTTCAACTACTGAGCCATACTGGCCGGGCATAAAACACACCTTGTCAGATCCTATGACTGCACAACATATTAAGTGGCTCCCCTGATTAATGAGCGGAACTAATGTCTTTGTTATGGCACTCACAATTCTTCCCTCACTGGCGCCCACTAAGCTTTTGACTCTGGCTCCCCTCAGAGCTTTGGGTGCAGGGCACTCCGCATTCCTACGGGTCTCACACACATACTTCTCTGTGCCTTTCCCCCAAAGGGGCCTTGTCAGGACCCCTGTCCCCCACCCTCCAGGCCCTGGCTGACCCAGTCAGAATGCATCTACAAGTCCCTGAGCGCCTGCGTGTGGGTCGCTCCTGTAAGACGCATTGATGCCTGTGTCTGTCTCCCCCATTCGGCTGCGAGCAAGAACCCGTCCTGTTGGTCTTGGCCTCCCCAAGGTGCCCACGCGGCACAATGCTTCCAACACAGAGCAGGCTAAGAATAATAAAATGAACTGGAAGGGGAGAACGACGTGTGGAGAGAAGGAAGAAAGAATAATATTATGGAGTTTATAACCTGCGATCCGAGCGCCTTGAGTGCTGTTTTATAGAATTAGAGCTGAAAATCAAGAGGTCTTAAAATATACACCCAGCTCATTGGCTGCACTGCGCTAAGTTCAACAAGCACACTTGACCCCCGGTGCCACGAAAGGCGGTGTTATTTCTATTCTTTTATAGCACAAAGGAGTCCATATGCAGGCGGTTGGACAGAAGTCCCGTGGAAGAGGGTGTGAAAAACTGATCCCTGTATTTACTCGGCAGATTTATTCACTCGCCATGGTTTTGCCTCGCCTGGCTGTTCCCAGCACCGGGCCCTACTCCCTGTCCGCCCCATGTTGAGTATCTCACAGTATTTCCTACAGGCAAAACGCAGAATGCAGCTGATTGTTAGAAAGAGTGGTGTCGCCAAACAAAATGAAAGGGTGTTTCAAATGGGGTGGGGTGGGGCATTGGGAGCACGTGCGTGAGGCGGCAAAACCCACGGGGGTCTGGACGGAGGGCCTTCCACGAGGCGGGCCAGGAAAATCCCCGCGATGCCAGACCACGAGGCAGTTTTTCCAGAATTACAGCGCTCCTGGGTCCCAACCCTCCCCCGCTGCCAACAAAAGTACAAGTGAAGGTGACCCCACAGGCTCCGAGATGTAAATACTCTGCAGAAAAATGAGGCCCCTCTCCCATGGAAAGTTTTTTGTTTTTTTTTTTAGTGCTTAATGGAGAACAAGAGGAAAACTTATCCCCGGGCCCACAGACCGCTGGACCAATTAGGAAGCAGCGTGTCTCGGCCCTGTCCAAGCCTGGAGAGACAGAAAACCCCACTAATTGTTACTGACTTAGCCCCGGTCATGCCTCCCGGTGGGTGGCCTTGGCATCCTCATCCCCACATCTCCTCTCCTCCAGCTCCCCTTTTATCCCTTTTCTGATGAGGCTTTGCAACCTATTCCAGGTGAGGACATGAGAACTGAGGCGAGAACGCCATCTAGAGAAGCACTGTATGCTGGGCCTTAGGAGCTCTATCTCATTTAATCCTCACGGCAACCTGTGAGCTCAGCAGTGCTAGCCACCCCACTGTCCAGACAAGGACACTGAGGTTTAGAAAGGTGAGGTGACTTGTCCAAACCTACCACCAGTAAGGGACAGAGCCAAAACCTGAACCTAGGCCTAGCTGATGCCAGAATCAAAGCCCTTAGTGCAAATGACAGGACGCCCACCAAAAGTTACCTGGATTGCCCTGACCAGTTTGGCTCAATGGATAGTGTCGGCCTGCAGACTTAAGGGTCCCAGGTTCGATTCCGGTCAAGGGCATGTACCTTGGTTGTGGGCACATCCCTAGTGGGGAGTGTGCAGGAGGCAGCTGATCAATGTTTCTCTCTCATTGATGTTTCTGACTCTCTATCTCTCTCCCTTCCTCTCTGTAAAAAACTCAATAAAATATAAAAAAAGTAATTTAAAAAAGCTACCTGGACTGTCTTCCTTTGAAAGTGCTCTCCCAGTTCCAGACACGATATGAACTATGCGACCAAAACCACTCTAAAAGCCCCCGGAGAGTGCCCGGGTCTGCTCTGCGGAGGTCAAAACCACTCTCTGATGTCCCAGCAGGTATTTTTCGACATGTTTCAGCAGCGAACTGGTTTAGTGGGGAAGGCACCGGCTTCACATCCCAGTCAGTCTCTTAATAACTGTGTGACCACAGGACATTTGCTCTGCTCTCTGAGCCCTGATAAAGCATCGGTAAAAACAATGGCCTCAGAGCTGGTGTTGGTGAACTGGCCAGCACAACGCCATCAACTAATTAACCTTCCCCTGTAATTTTCTATCGAATGCCTTGTTCCATGGAAAGGCAACTGGTCACAACACTTTCTATACAGAGAATGAAGGAAGGAAGGAAGGGATGAATCCTGATCACTTCCTTAGTGAGAATCCAAAGTCTAAAATGATACAAAGCAATTTTCAAAAAAAAATCACTGCAACCTATGTATATGTGCATATATTAAGTGCTGTATCTTTCTGAACACATCTGGATTCCTTTATCTCTCTAGCGCGCGCTCTCTCTCTCTCTCTCTCTCTCTCTCTTCCTCTCTCCCTATCTGGACCCCAACTCCTTTCCCCCTTCTCTCTCACACACACGCACACTCACACGAATTAAATCCTGATGCAATGTTATCACTCTCATTCCCAAACATGTGCCTAACACTTGTTCAGATAATAGATATCTTTTCTCTAGCCAGTTAATTTGAACAATAAAAATACATGAGGATTTTATAGAGATAAGGCCCCCAAGAGAAACCAAGATGCTGGTAGCTACTTGTTCGGTGATGGAAGACTCCTGTGATTAAGAGTGGAAGACAGCAGACAAAGTCTCCTCTGTTTTCACCACTTGCTGGGCCCCAGCGGGGGCGGGGAGGGGGTGCCTCGTGTGACACCGAATGTCACGTTGCTTTTCATGGGCAGAGGGTCGGTCCTTTCTACACGGCACCTCTGGATTTAAAAGAGGGGATTTAAAGCTCGGAATAATGTGTTTCGCTGGACAAAATGTCTGCCAGACGAAGCTCTCTGGCTGACTTCTGGTTTCGGAGTCCCGGCCGCCGAGGCTGTGAGGCTGTGTCGGGTTTCCAGGTCTGGGCCGAAGGCTCTGGCTTGGGCCACGCCTTCTCTGCTCCAGTTAGGAAAAGGGGTGAGAAGTCGGAGGACCCCACTTCTCAGGGCCGCTGGGCGGCTTTGGGGATGCCCGAAAGATCCAGGCAATTGCTTTAGACTCCTGATCTGGATGTGGCTGGCGCCTGCGGGCTGGGCCTCAGGGACAGCACCATGGGCTTCCCCAGACATCACACATCACGGGAAAACTAATTCTAGCAAGAACGGGATAAAGAAAATCACACACACACACCAGCAGTGAGTCTGGGCCCGCCTCCCTGCGCCTCTTAAAAGACCATTTTGTAAGGCGGTGAGAAGCCTTGCTTTGCTTCCTAACTAAACAATGGAACAGTCTGCAGCTTTCACCTACACTGCCTCCTGCTCCCCCAGAGTTCAGGCCCGTGGCCCGACTTCTCACCTTCCCCCTTGAACAGAGGCACCCAAGCTTTTTGTCCCACACACTGTAAAGCGATAGCCATCACCAGCTAACCAACAGGTTATTCTTGGACCACGGCTGGTTCGGGCAAGATGCTCGGGTCCATGCAGGCGAGGATAAATGAGAAGAAAACTCTCCGGTTCTGCTCACCAGGGCCACTGCCTCGCTGTCATCCTCAGAATTCCCACAGAAACGAGCTCATTCGGCCTTTGAAACATTTCGGAGCTTAAAAGTTTGAATCAGGCCAAGTCGATTTTGTGGGGGTTTTCAAGCTTTTAAAGCGTAATTATATGCAGGACTTTGTGCCACCTATTTCCTCCCAACTGTAACATTTTACGTCTTTTTTAAGCATACGTTGAGGTTAGCTTTTTTTTTAATACATGTTATGAAATAAGATATGAGCTTATGCTCAGTCTTAGGTGCCTTTCTGCCAAAAGCCTGGACCAACACAAACGAAATATGACTATTTTCTTTATCCAAAGTACAGTTTTGACTATTACATACCCTCTTAACGTACATACATAAAACCAGCTCACAACCAAAGCTCCCCACAGGTCAACTGAACTCCTAAGGAGACTTTCCTTTCATCTAATCTGATTAACAAACGTTAGCTAAGCGGGCTCCTGAGAGACTCCAAAGAAAAAAACAAAATAACTCAAGCGATGTCAAGTAGTAAAATAAGTGGACAGTCATTCCATTTTCTCCTTGCTTTTTCACACATCCTCTCAGCAAATAGCCTGTTTCACTTGCTTGTAGGCATGTGCCTTGGAGGCAGAGGAAAACAATGAGTCCCAGCTCCAGTGTTTGCTAAAATATGCCTTTAACTCCGCTGGCCTGTTTCCTCAACTGTAAAATGGGGGTAAAAGCTCTCGAGAAATTTTTCAGAGGATTCAATGAAATAATGCAGATTTAGATAAGCGCCACAAATAAAGCAGCTTATAAATATTAGCTGCTATTGCTAATATTACCCATCTGTTAAATAGGTCTGTTTTCCAACCTAAATATCAAAATGCTAGGCAGCCTCATGGCAGTGGGAACCACACCGGAATCCATGGGCTGCAGTGGAAAGTTACAAGAGCATCTACAAATAGAGATCTGGTCATCCATCTACTCTCACTCAATATTTTTGAAATATATTTTTATTGATGTCAGAGAGGAAAGGACAGGGAGAGAGAAAGAGAAACATCAATGATGAGAAAGCATCATTGATCGGCTGCCTCCTGCACGTCCCCCACTCACTGAGGATTGAGCCTGTCACCCAGGCATGTGCCCTGACTGGGAATCAAACCATGACCTCCTGGTTCATAGGTCGATGCTCAACCACAGGGCCATGCCCACCGGCTGTTCTTACTCCATTTTATCAAGTCATTACAGATGTTTAGGAAATAATGACTATGATAACTTGGTGCCCAGGATCCCAAACCCATGCACAGGCTATAGAGCATGTCCCTGAGCCTTTGCTAGGGAGAGGCTCCCAGACATCTTCTGAGTAACTTGAGTTGGGGCGCCAGAGTTCCCACTGAGCACATTTCCAACAGATTCCACCAAGGCAGAGACCTCCGAATGTTACTTCAAGACATCCACAGACCTACTATCCTTCTCAGCTCAATCAATGCTTTTCTGAAATATACAGGATTCTCACTGGATTACCAGCAGATGCATTGTTTTTTCTCTCTTCTGAGTCACTCCTTACTCTCAAAGGGCAGGATGCTAGCCCTGATCGGATGATCAGGAAGGCCGCACTTTGAAAGAAAGAACCTCTTCCCGCCAGGGTGTGATCCCGAAAATAGATGGCTCTGTGGGAAATTTTTCATAATGTAATTTGGGAACTTTGTGCAAAACCCAAGCGGCCCATTTACGCTTGAAGCACAGTAATATTGTGGAGAAGAAAAACAGTATTTTCACATGTGCTCGGGACTCCGAGCACATTTCAGTGTTTGTCCGGGTAATTTCCTCTGAAGAGATTAAGATAAAATAATTCACTCACAATATAAAGAGAAGAGAAATTGAAAGGGAAGTCATATCCCCTTCCTACCCCCCCCCCACACACACACACACTGCATTTGTAAATATACACCTGCGTCAAAATTCAAATGCAGAGCTTCTTTTCAACAGGTTCTTTAGTGAAAGATCATGAAGGGCAGCTCATAAACACAAAATCTGAAGAGCCTGCCTCTCGGAGCCCTTGCCTATCAAGGCAGCAATGTTTCTCTTCTCAGCCGGCGAAGGTATTTTCACCTCTGATTCTGCTGATTCCCTTCGTGTGCGGAGCCTGATCATCATCTGATCCAGGCACACACCTTCACCCACTTATCATCTCGCAACATTGACCTCATCTCTCGTCATGAAAACGTTTGGGTAGTTTAAACCCAGATGGCTTGGCTCCCAGCTACACAGAGAAGAACCCCTTGGCCAGTTCCATGCAGAATGTTGATCTGATCACAAGCGTTCACCCCTCTCTTTGGAGTTTCACACTGACGGCCTTCATGGATTTCCAACAGGGTTTTGTGGTGGATAGCTTTTAATTGAGGCTTGCCAAGAGTGATTGGCAGGTGAAACTCCCTTAGACAAAAACACTGCTCTTTGCGAGTCTACATTTCATCTCAGAGATTCTTATTCACATAACTTAATCTCCCCCATGTGGTTACTTACTAGTTCTTATCATTAACTATTAAGCTAAAATAAATGGAAACAAAACCTTTTTTAAAAAAATCTACTGCCACTGCCAGGGTTAACGAAGCAGCTGACAGCCAAGTGTCATTCTCTATTAAGAACCGAATGTCCTTCCCTGACTCATGTTTCCGAATCCAAAATTTAAGGACGGTTTTTGAGAGTTTAGGCTCTAACAGGCCAAGAAATCCTAGGTTACATCTTGTCCTCATGTTTGTCCCTTGTAACTGTCACTTCTCTTTCCCCTTGTCCCGCACCTTATCACTGCTAAGATACCTACATGTTATCTCGCCATTTTCACACTGAGCTCAGATGACAGAATCGAGGCAGAAAGTGATGGTGCCTGGGCAACAGCCTTTCCTGGGAGCAGACAGTATAAATGCTAATTGCCCCGAGACAATGCCATACAAAGCCCATCCTTAAAGTTACTTCTGCAAAGATGAGGTCAAAGAGAAGAATTCCCAGCCAGATGACATAGAAATTGCCAAAGTCCGTAAAACTCGGAAATTCGACTGAACTCCATTCTCCAGCTGTCATAGGTTTGTAATGACCAAAAACCATTTTTAAGATCTGGCTATGCGACTACATTGAATGGGTTCTCCTTGTCAGAGGGAGCAATTATCTGGCTTCCCGTGACTCGCCCTCCCTACTTACCAAGCAGACGCACATGATGCAGGGGTTGTCCGTGATAAATGGGATCTGGAGGACTTCACCTTCATTTTCACATTTTGCAACAGAACCTGAAATGAAGGGAAAAAAATTTATTTTAAACTTAGCTTATTGGCATTACTACAAAATTAAAAGTTTTTACACCAATCCTTTTTGAAACAACTGCCCAAATTTCAGAAATTCCTAATGAGTTTTAAATGATCAAACTCCCAAAAATAAAAAATAATTCCAACCCCCTCTGGAAAAAAAATCTATTCTAAATAGTTTTATTTGAACAGGTTGTTGTTTTTTTTAAAGGACTTGCAGCCATATGGGTTAAGCACAATTCATGGGATCTTTAATAATACTCCTATACACTGGCATTTCAACTGAACACACACACACCCCCCCCCTGTGCAAAATAAATTCAAACTGGCCATTAGGGCAGATTTTAAATTTGAACAATATTCAGGACCGCGTCAATGAAAAGGCCTTTATAGGAATCTGCCTCTTATTGTCTTGATTTGAAATCACATCTTCTTTCCTCTTCTCTTAGAAATTGACTCAATATTTTCTTTTCTGCACCAGGTGTCAGTAAAGTATGTCCTTCAGAATAGTAGTGGAGGCCCTCACCTGCCTGGAAGCGTGTAATTACCATATCCCGCTATTATTACCCTTTTAAAATAGGGTCGTTTCTTTACATTCAGGTCTGGAGAGCGGGCGCTCTAAAAAGCACTCCTAACGCGAGGTACACTGGAACCTTACAGAGTCAGAAAGAAGGGTGTGTGAAAGACGGTGCGCATTTTCCCTTCCTGGTGCTGGGGGAGAGGAGGTCAGAATAAGGGTTGAGGAGGATATTAAAAGCAAATCAAGGGGTTTCTTCAATTCAGAGAGAAGAATTTCTATCACTCTCCTGATGTCAGCATCCTCTCAGCCCTGAACCCACTCACTGCCTCCCACCCCTGAACCCCGCGGGCTGCGCTTCATCCCCACCAGCCAGACAGGGGCAGGCGCCAGGTGCTCGCTGCGAACCCTCCCATCCCCGGGTCTCCCAGGTACCCAGGCGGCGTCCGGGAGGGCCGGTCCCTCCAGCCCCCTCCCCTACCTGTCAAGAAGGAGGAAGCCAGAGACATGGGGACCCCCGAGCAATTGAGCAGCAGCAAGACGCAGCAGGTAATCCCGGGCGAGCGCCGGCGGGGACGCTCAGCCAGAGCCCTGACGGCGGAGAACCAGAGCATCGTCACCTGG